>JBAWJQ010005738.1:0-19120 GCA_037783105.1 Bactrocera zonata | reverse complement strand
TGCCCTCACTAATAAAAAACTTGTACTGGGACGACAGTTGTATCAAACTGTTATAAATAGGCACAATAACCTTGAAATAATATCTCCTGGTAAGCCGACATATTGGCCAAATGATCGTAAAAAAATACCAGATTTAATTGATTTTGCTGTAATCAAAAACATAGATAAATCGCACATAACGGCTGATAAGTACAAGTACTGATCGATCTTCTGATCACTCTCCTGTAATAATAAAGTTATGTGAACAACCCATATTCGTTAATCCAAAAGTGGGTCTAACTTCTTATAAAACGAATTGGCTAAAATATAAAAAATACGTCAGTAGCCACATCAATATTGAGTACAAAATAAATACAGGAAGAGATGTTGACGAAAGCGTAAGAGAAGTCAATCATATAATAACCAGCGCAGCTGTTTTAGCAAACCAAACAAAAGCTATAAGCCGCTTGGTTTCAGAAAAATCTCTAATAGAGAAATAGAAATGCTAGTGTTGAGATGAGCTCCAGTCGCCCGAACTAATTTAACTAAAGGGCATCACTGATCAGTGAATACAACACTCTCCACATCAACATGTTAATTAGAAAAAAACAGGGCATCACTGACCAGTGAATACAACACTCTCCACATCAACACGTTAATTAGAAAAACAGGGCATCATTGATCATCTCCACACCAAACTGTTTTTGTTCCATTTTTCATCTTATACCAACGAGAAGGTGACGCTGTGCCGTTTTTTGTTCTGCACTGTTCTAGAAGTCACGTTCGCCGCTACACACGCGCCCGCACCATCTATTTAAAACCATTTTTTTTAACTTTGCATTTTTGGCACCCTCCGGTCATTTTATATAGAGAGCACTCCTTTGGTATTTGGCTTCTACCCATTGTATATACATTAACTTTGGTGGTAACGTTTAATTTTTGAGTATCGCTACATGCGACAGAAATTGGCGTAGTATCCAGTGCTATAACCTAAAAGGAAATTGGCGTAGTATCCAGTGCTGTAACCTAAAAGGAAATATATAATTCATTTTGTGACCATATCTCATTAATATCATACGTTTGTAAATTTCAATTTTAGACATATTGAATTTATTGGTGAATATATACGATCTCCTTGTGAAAATATACAAATTATACTATCATACGTTATAAAACTGTTCAAATCAATTTTAAACATATATAATTCATTGGTGAATATATACAATTTCCATGTAGAAATATACAAAATAATATCATCCGTTTGTAAACCTATTCGAATCATTTTTCAACATATATAATTTATTGAATTCATTGGCGAATATATACAACTTCCTTGTGAAAATATACAAATTATAGTAAGAAAAATAAATACATGTGTTTATATATTATTAATCGCATAAATAGCTAGTAAATGAAAAAAGGCGTGCAAGACGTGAATGGCAGATAAATCGTTCCCCTTCCACTCAGCTTCAATTAAAATCTGCTGTACGTAAATTAAAAAAAGCGCTTAAACATGAAGAAGAATTGAAAACCGAAATGTATATAAAGAAGCTGTGTCCAAATTCAAACAAGCAAAATTCCCTTCGGAAAGCCCAAAAGTCCATGAAGACACCAACTGACTCCAACATGCCTATGTGAGACTTGGGTGGAAATTGGGCTCGAAGCGACGAGGAAAAGGCTAATTGTGTTGCAAATCACCTAGAAAAGGTATTTTAACCCAATTTGACAAAGAACAACTCTAAACTGTCAATCTTACACAACACAGCTAAAGAGTCGTTCGAATCTCTTAAGACTTTACCTTCTGAAATTATTGGTATCATCAAGGAACTTAATCCAAAAAAGTCGCCGGGACATGATAATATTTCCCCAAAAATGCTAATTGAGTTACCAATTATTGCTGTAAAGGTGCTCTCTTTGCTCTTCAATTCAATTCTTAGTTTCGGATAATATCCAATTTCATGGAAAAAGTCGCAGATTATCTTGATAGATACACCTGGGAAAGACTTAGTACAGCCGTATTCATACAGACCAATCATTCTTCTATCCTGTGTATTACTATCAAAAATGTCTCCTTTCCTCCACGAAATTAATACAATACCAATGCATCAATTCGATTTTCGTGCGAAACATGGCAAAATAGAGCAAGTAAATAGAATTACTAACGAGATAAGGAAAGCATTTGAGCACAGGGAGTACTGTTCAGCAATATTTCTAGATGTAGCTCAGGCGTTTGATAAGGTGTGGCACGAAGGTCTTTTATATAAGATTAAAAAAAAATCTACCTTTAGAACTGAAAAAAAACATTGGAGTCTTATTTAAAAAATAGAAAATTTATGGTAAAAGTTGGATATTTCATATCTGATGAACGACAGGTAAGGGCTGGTGTACCCCAGGGCAGTGTTTTAGTCCCAACACTATACGTCATATATACAGTAGATCTTCCAACAGCTAATAATGTATTAACTTTAACTTTTGCGGATGACACAGCTTTAGTGAGCCGAGACAAATGCCACATAATAGCATTAAGAATATTAGCCGAACATTTAAGGTCTATCGAAGAATGGCTAGCCAACTGGCGTACAAATGTAAATGAACAAAAGTGTGCATGTTACGTTTTCGCTAAGACCAAAAATGTGTCCGGCAGTAAAAATGAATAATATTTTGGGACCCAAGCGAATGAAGTAACTTATCTTGGTATTCATCTAGATAGAAGACTTACGTGGAGAAAACATATATCTAGTAAAATAACTTGCATGATGAGCTCTTAGCTGCAAATTTAAATTGGCTTTTAAATAAAAACTCCAAACTTAGCCTGGACAACAAAGTGCTTTTATGTTATATAATGCGGTCATAAAGCCGACTTGGATGTATGGTATTCAACTGTGGGGTACGACCTGTGCAACTAAGTAATATTGATATAATACAAAGGTTCCAATCAAAATGCTTAGAACAATCACGAGCCCACCATGGTACATGCGTAACGAAAATATCCTTAAAGACCTTAGTATCCCTATGGTAAAGAAAGACGTAGAAGACAGCAGAATTAAATATACGAGGTGTGTTCAAAAAGTATCGCGAATTTTTTGTTTTTTTTCAAAAAATATTTATTTATTCATGAATATCTATTTTGTCCCCTTCAAAGTAATCCCCATGAGATATTATACACTTGTGCCAATGGTTTTTCCAATCTTCGAAGCACTTCAAAAAATCATTTTTTTTTTTATCCTCTTCAGCTCCTCCTTCGATGCCGTCTTTATCTCGTCAAGAGAAGCGTAACGTCGTCCTTTCATGGGCCTCTTCAGTTTAGGGAACAAGAAAAAGTCACAGGGGGCCAGATCTGGGGAATACGGTGGCTGCGGCATCATTAGTGTGTTGTTTTTGGCCAAAAAGTCGCGCACAAGCAACGATGTGTGAGCAGGGTCGTTATCGTGGTGCCATTTTTTAGAATGGGTAAAAATCGAAGACGATCCAAAACGGCGGATTGCTTCGCGCAAATTGCGCATAACTTGCAGGTAATATTCCTTATTGACCGTTCTTCCCTGTGGCAAGAACTCATGATGCACCACGCCCCTGCAATCGAAGAAAACTGTCAGCAAAACTTTCACATTCGACCGAACTTGGAGCGCTTTTTTCGGTCTTAGTTCGTGCGGCAGCTTCCATTGAGATGATTAAGCTTTGGTTTCCACGTCATAACCATAAACCCACGATTCGTCACCAGTTATGACCCTCTGGAGCAAATTTGGGTCGTCACGGACAGAATTTAACATGTCATTAGCAATGTTCATGCGATGCTGTTATTGGTCACAATTGAGCAATTTTGGTACGAATTTCGCGGCGACCGGTCTCATGCCCAAATCATTGAAAAAAATCGAATGCCACGAGCCAATCGATATGTTTAGGTCCTCAGCAACTTCTCTAACGGTGATTCGACGATTGGCCAATACCATTTTCTCCACTTCATTAATTTTTTCGTCTGTTGTTGAAGTGCTCGGGCGTCCAGCACGCTCTTCGTCGTTCACATCTTCTTCTGAGAACATTTTGTACCACCTATAAACGTTGCTTCGGTCCAAGGTAGCTTATCCGTATGCCATAGTCAACATTCGGAATGCATCCGCGCACTTAATTTCGTTTTACACACAAAATTTGATACAGGTTCTTTGATCCATTTTTTTGAATAGGTAAAAATCGAAGACGATCCAAAACACGTGCAAGCAAAGCAGCTGTCAACAATTAAATGAACATTCAAAATGGCCGAGCTTGTCGGCATAAGTGAGAGACATGAGTACCAACATAACGCCACAAAAAATTCGAAATTCGAATATACGTAACCCGAGAAAATTAAAAATTCGCGATACTTTTTGAACACACCTCGTATATCTAAACTCCGAGATCACCTAAATCCTTTGATAATGTTTTGGTACAATCCTACGATCAAACACGACTCAATCACTTGCTTGAGCCTGTCTAGTTATACTCTCGCAACAAAGTTGCTAAGGAGAGTATTATAGGTTTGTTCACATAACGGTTGTTTGTAAGTCCTAAAACTAAAAGAGTCAGATATAGGGTTATATATACCAAAGTGATCAGGGTGACGAGTAGAGTTGAAATCCGGATGTCTGTCTGTCCGTCCGTCTTGGTAAAAGTATTTCTTGGCTCCATAAGAAGGCTAAGTTCGAAAGGCAAAATTGGCCCACTGCCACGCCCACAAAATGGCGAAAACCGAAAACCTATAAAGTGTCATAACTAAGCCATAAATAAAGGTATTAAAGTGCAATTTGGCACAAAGGATCGCGTTAGGGAGGGGCATATTTGAACGTAGTTTTTTTGAAAAGTGGGCGTGGCCCCGCCCCCTACTAAGTTTTCTGTATATATCTCGGAAATTACTATAGCTACGTCAAACAAACTCTATACAGTCGTTTCCTTCAGGCATTTCCATATACAGTTCAAAAATGGAAGAAATCGGATAATAACCACGCTCACCTCCCATACAAAGGTTATGTTGAAAATCACTAAAAGTGCGTTAACCGACTAACAAAAAACGTCAGAAACACTGAATTTTACGGAAGAAATGGCAGAAGGAAGCTGCACCCAGGCTTTTTTAAATTGAAAATGGGCGTGGCGTCGCCCACTTATGGACCAAAAACCATATCTCAGGAACTACTAATTTAATTAATTTTACAGCAAAATAAAAAAATATGTAAATGACGGATAATGAAATCACGATTATCACTTTATCATGCGAGAGTATAAAATGTTTGGTGACACCCGAACTTAGCCCCTCCTTACTTGTTTTATATTGCTATCGCGATTGCAACTAAGTCGACGTTCAAGCCTTTTGTTGTTGTTGTTGTTGTAGCGCCAGATTTTGCGGATTTGACAGTGTTTGGCCAAATAAAAGTCCGGATTCGTTCCAATTACGTAAACCCGACTGTCACGGGAACGACGGATACCCTTTGTCGTTATTGGCGGCAAATTCTCTATTGCGTCCTGTAACTCGAGTCAAGTTTTTCCGTCTTTCTTTACACTGCGCTTTCGCAAATGTTGGACCGATTCGACTAAATAACTCTTAGAGCGAATTGCATAGTTCATTTGTTTGTTTAGAATACCCGCTTTTAATATTTTCAATACCAAATTAATAACGGGAGTTTCCTAAACTTCGGGAAAATATTAAAAATCCGTAATTTAAAATTAAATAAAGATAAAATAGTAAAAGTAAATCCATTTTTATTAAAATTCGTATAATTTATTACTAAGTGGTATTAAAAACTAAAATTAAATATTTATGAAAAGAGTTTTAATTTGTACTCTAAACTAAATTTTTAAAATTATCACAAAAGCTTTCTAATTTGGTTTTAAATTAAATTAAAGTGTTCCATAAGCAGTTGAAACTTCTGGTTGTTTCTAAAAATGACTAAACGTATATAACTACAACATGTTTTTAACATTCGAATTTGAAAATATTAGCATTTTAGCCTTTTCATCGTCTAAACGCGTTCACCTTTCACTTATTATCATTCCAGCCGTAGAAAATAACTTTTCACAAGGCACTGATGATGCTAAGCATCCTAATTTTTCCCGCGCAATTGGTGACAGATATGGGTACTTAAAAATGTTTGTTTTCCACGATTGTAACGAATTTACTGTTCGGCTGATGACTTCGTCTTCCAAATACCTCATAATTTCTATAATAGCTCTCGAAGTGCTAGTACCTTTAGGTCTGTTTGTAGCAATATTTGTATCCAATTTACTCCATCTTGAAAGTTTTGAGACAGAAGGTACAGGGGTTGTAAGTTGCTTATTTTGCTGGTTTTGGATTTCTCGACTTACCTCGGCAGTAATGCGGTTTTTTGCAATAACTACTACTGTAACCTCAGAAAAGGCAAATGTTTTAAATTTCGGATCCAAAAACGTAACCATTGTCAGCGTATTGCTCTTTTCCGTGTTTCCCAGTAGTTCCGTTAGACCTCTTAACAACGCATATATAACCGTTTTTATAAAATCCGAATATTTATCATCATTCGATAAATCAGTCAAAACGTGCAAAAGCCCATTTACTATGGAACCACCATAGAAGCAGTGCAATATTTGTGACCGCTTATTTCAATTGTTGCAGATTCGATCGGCTTTAGGATAGTGACCAGATGTTTCAGAAGTAGCCATTCATCCGAAGTAATTAGGGGCTTTTCCAATAAGTGTAATTGTAACGGGTGGGCCATCTAACGTTTTAAATTTGAATTATTTATATTTCGACATTGGAAACCTCAAATACCATTCGGAAAGTGACAGATATTCAGTAAAAAGTCTAAAATTTACGAAATGGGATTCACTAGAAGAAAACTGGGAAATATTGAAAAAAAAAACCGGGGATGGCCAATTTTACCAAAAAATCACCTTTTTGGACGAGGCTCATTTCGACCTCGATGGTTACGTTAACAAGCAAAATTTGGGGCACAGGATGGCGCTACGCCCTATCTTCGAAAATCGCAAACACAAGTTCTTTCCAAAGTGAACAGGACTTTTTGAATCTATCTCCGTATTCACCTGATATGGCGTCGTGCGACTTCTTCCTTTTCGAAAAAATGCATTTGCCCATGAAAGGAAACCGTTGTGCAGACGTAGAGGCTATTCAAAAGGCGGTCATACCGGCCAACGAGCTAAAGTACTCATTTGACTTGCTTTTGGTCCATTCAAAAAGCTACATTGAAGCAGAAGGAGACTATTTTGAATAAAATAAATTGATTTTGATGAAAAAAACATTTTTTCTCTTTTTTTTCAAAGTCCTGTTTACTTTGGAAAGCACCTTGTATGTTCATTAACACAAAGCCTTTCATGCAGTTCATATATACATACAAGTATACATATGACTCAATGTATGGTTCAGTGAGTGCGAGCGTGTCGTAGGGAATATTCTTATATTTACACCGACTTCACAGCTGTGTGTGTTCTTTAATACCCTGCAAAAATTACATAACCGATTCTCAAACACATTCAAGCATTTTTACCAATACATAAAAAAGCATGTTGAAAATCTGTAGTAATGATTGGCAAAAAGAAACAACATCAAACTTTCACATTATGCTTTATTCATTCGCGCATATTGTGTGCATAGGAATGGAGCCATGTTTCATTTTACCGAAAAATACCAAAACGAAGAAAATGGTGTTGCCCAATCGACAAAATCAATTAATTTGCAAAGCTTTTTTAAAAATTCGGGCAAATTAGAAGAAGAGAAAGCAATTCCACCTGTTGTGGCATTTATTTTCATGTCAGTGGCAGCACGACATATGTATCACAATTAATTGCATATTTACAAGTGAACGCGAAAGCCGCAAAAAGACGCGCGAGTGAATTAACGAGAACAAAACAATTACATCAGGTGAGTAAAGTGACATTATTTATACAAAAAATGAAGAGGAAAACATTTTATAATGAAATGTGCAAAGTTAAAAAGGAGTGTGAAAGAAGTTCGGTGCGATACGAAAGTTTATCGGAATTTGCGCGTGCTGATGGGGAAGATGGCGAAGCTGCCGCGGCTGCGCTACATTCTACTCCTGAAGATTCTTTCTCATTTTCCGGCTCAGAATGCTAGTCGGAAAATGAAAATGAAGTTGTTTCAAGTGCAGAAAAGTGCAAGCATTTAAAGTTATGGGCAATTAAAAATAATGTGTCTCAAGCCGTATTGAGCGATTTGCTCAGTGTTTTAAGAAAAATAGGAGTGCATGATTTGCCCTTGTCTGCAAAAACTGTGCTTGGAACAACAAAAATTAAATCAGTTATAAAGAATATCTCCGGCGGAGAATTTACGTATATTGGCATTCAAAAGCATTTTGAATCAAATTCATTTCCATTTTTGAATGAAAAAAGTGAAGTGTTAATAGATGTTGGAATCAACGGCTTAAGGCTATTTAAAAGTTCGAACAGAGCCCTATGGCCCATTCTTGGTTCAATTGTTGGCTTTCCGAAAACCACTCCTTTCACTATTGCCTGCTTCTCAGGAAAACAGAAACCAAATTGCACAAATGAATTTATGAAAGAATTTTGTGACGAGGTAGTGTACTTGAGAAAAAACGGGTTAAAAGTCGGTTTAATAAATCCAATTTTGAAAAGTTTTAATATTCGTTTGTTTACTTGTGATTCGCCAGCGAGAGCTTTTGTGACTGGGGTTCAAAATCACAATTCAAAGCACGGCTGCCCAAAATGTTGTCAAGTAGGCACATTTAATAAAAGAAGGGTATGCTTCTCTAAAAATTTAAGTGAATTAAGAACAGATTTTTCATTCAAAAATAGAAATGATCCGGCACACCATAATTTAGAATTTCGAGAACAAGAAAACGTGCTAGAAGTAGCAGCTTTTGGAATGGTTTCTCAATTCCCTTTAGATCCCATGCACCTCGTCGATTTAGGTGTAGCTAAAAAGCTGCTACACCTTATAGTAAGTAAAGTAAACGTTAACGTAATGAATCAAAAGATCAATTTTGTGTCTTCTTGGGTTCCTTCTGAATTCGGAAGAGTTTGCAGAAATCTCAATGATTTAAAAAGTTGGAAATCTACTGAATATCGACAATTTTTATTATACTCTGGTATATTTATTTTAAAAAATTGTGTTGATGAAGATTTGTACTACCATTTTCTTTTACTACATGCTAGTATACGTATTCTCTCTTGCGAAAGGTCTTACAAAAGAGAAGCAAATATTGTACAACAATTATTAGAGGAGTTTGTTAGTTTGTTTGGCAATATTTATGGGGAACATTTGATAAGTTTTAACCTGCATGGCCTACTTCATTTGTCTGAAAGTGCTACAGAATTTGGTCCCTTAGACACATTTTCTGCTTACAAATTTGAAAATTACATGCAGCGCTTAAAAAAACTTATTAAATCCCCTACGAATATTTTGCAACAGCTATATTTAAGAATTGAAGAAAGAAACAATTTAATAGAAGAAAACAATTCAATGTTTGACACGTTTTTTATAAATCCTAAAAAAGAGAAAGATTCGTTTTGCTTCAGTCAAGAGACGGGACCTTTCAAAGTCATAAATACGAGTATTGAATCGGAAGCAGAAGTAGTAGTCGGTTACAATTTTAAAGAAATCAGTAATTACTTTAGTGAACCCCTTGAATCATTTTCTGCTCTTGGCATTTTAGTAGCAAGTGGGTTAAGTGAAGAATTAATACGTTTTCCAAAAAAAAATATTAAATACAAATACTTTTGCGTACCTCATGAAAATCGTTTTCTTTTAATTCCAATTTTACACCACCTCTTTTATGACTTTGCACACTAGTTGTATGTTTATTCTGCTGTTTATCAAATCTGTTCAACTTAGAATTTCACTAATTTATTCATATTTTTCTTTTTAAAATAATGCATCGTTGGAGCAATATGATGGAGTCGAATGATATTTTTAATGTGACGCCACCATCAACTTCCACTCCTAAGGGCTTAAAAAGGAAAAAAGTGCAACTATCGCATAATTTTTACGCTAGCTCTTCAAGTCAAGGTAAGAATTTCGAAATAAATATAGAAATAACTTTCTTCAGACTTTATGAAATGTTTTACAGTACTCACTCCGCACAGCCAAAACATGTTTTGCTCTGAAGAAATTGCAACTGCTTCCGAGGGCTTAGATGCAAACAAAGGTAATGTTAACCACTTTACGTAAAACATTAAAGTCAATATTTTTTTTAGCACTTTTACTAATTATTTCTAGTATATAGAAGTATGAACTTGCTACAAATAATTTTATTCTTACAGATATAATGGCCAAGTTGGAAGAAAACGTAAGTGATCATTATATTTATGTCACTTCCTTACAGAAGTATACATTTTATATATTTTTTAATGCAAATTTTCATACATCTGTGTGTGCAAAAATAGCAGTAAAATTCAATTTTGAATTTAGCTGCTATTTTTGTACACACAGGTGTATATCAATTATTACTATCTACATATGTACATATTTCAGATAATTAATAAAACTGATGTCATGGCCCACCACAAAATCGTGCGAGAGACGAAAGTCCTAGTAAAAAAGGTGCAGCAGACAGTGTGCCGCATCTCGGGAGAAAGTTGCGAAGACTTTCACAGCGAACTGGCAGTTCTTATGCCAATGCAGACCTTGGATGCGGTCTTTGATTTGGAGGAGAAGATATTAGAAAAAAATTATGACTGCATCGTGAGTATTGTTTTTGTTTTTTTTTTTCTTAGAGTACACATGTTTATGAATTAACAAAATCACAAATGTCTTTGCAGATAACATATATTTTCATTTTAAAGGGCACTTCTGGGGATATTGGCGAAGTTATGAAGCGAGTTTTTGGCGACGAAGTCCTCAGTTTGTTCAATTGGGATGGGAGGTGCGGGAAGAAATCGCTTTCAGAATTAAAAATAGTTAGCGTGGCTCTATTTGGTAATTCATACTATTGTTAACTTTATTTACCAAGTTTTCTGTTATTATGTTTTATTTGTTTCAGAAATTTTCAAACTGCATGGACGCATCGACTTCGAAAAGGAAGTCCGAAAGAGCGTTGAGCAAAGCCACAACAGGCAAAAGCAAAAACGCTATTTGCTGAACAAAAAAAACTTATAACAAAATTGTAAATTTTTCTTAAAATACTAATATAAAAGAAAACATACAAAAAAAATGGTTTTTATTTCTAAATATATTTTGCGGTATTCCATTATGGCAAGTAAAAATCCTTAGTATTTCACTCTGTATTTAACTGCAAAATGACGGTCAAAAAAATTGTCAAATCACTAGAAGTTTTACTCTCATTTCACCACACATTTTCTCAAAAAATTACCGTCAGTAAACTAGTAAATCTGCGGAAAAGCTACTTGTTAATTTACTGGTAAAACACCGGGCACATATAACGTGAATGAGCGGTGCAGCTATACATTTTGTTATGCTACTAAGCTTTGAGTGAGAACGGTATATACAATCACACAATTAGGTACGTAATGAAAAGAAACGGTCAAAAAAGTGCCCATGGCTCTTAAGAGTGTGACTGAAAGATTTACGGAAAGTCCCCGTCACGGCTCCAGGTCGTTTTACTAGTAATTTTCCAGTATGCTTCTCGCAGGGTAGTACATATGATATATATGGTATTTGCATGTGTAGATGATTTTGCGAGTGAGTGAATGCAATACCACTGGTGCGGATTTCGAAGAATGAATAAACGTTACGGAGACTTTGTACTGCATAAAACAACGAAAGGTAAAGATATAAATATTATATATCACTATGCGATATCTATGTTACTACATTGTAGGTTTTCAAATGTGTCAGATGAAATAAATTGGACTATTATTAGCAGTATGATCAGCTAACTATTTGTATACTAAATATAGGTAATAATTATTAATTTTAATGTAAGCGCCGATTGTGAGTTATTTTGAGTTTTCCCCAATTTTGTTTACCGGTAAATTTGTTTTTGGGCGATGTATGGTTGTTTTTGAAAGGTTGCCCAGTTATACCTTTTTTTTTGGTAGCAAAACCTTTTTTAGAGACTTTTTAATTTCGCTTGTAAACCAAATGTATTTTTTTCTTGCTACCAGCGTTTGACACCGATTTGCAGATGACTGAGTGTTCGTCTGCTTCACTAAGTCTATATCGATACTATGTCTTATATGTATAAAATATAGTTTATGTAAAAAACAAATTTGTTTTATTCCTTTAGATAATCAATTGAAAGTCGTTGCCTAGCCGGCAGATCTTGGGGTTGCAAGCCGGGAATCGTCGGATGGCTGTATGCAATGATCGTAAGGCCTATTATCACTTATGGAGCGGTTGATTGGACATCTAAGGCAACGCAGTCTTCGTTAGGACTTCGAGCCTGCAAAAGCTCGCCTGTGTCTGCGCTAAGAGGGCAATGCGCAATTGCCCAACCGCGGCACTTGAAGTACTGGAGCTCACGCCACTGCATCTAGCTCATGGTCGCAGAAGGTTTCGGCAAAGGACAGATAATGTCGTTTCAACATATGAAACCCTTAGGTGAAAAACACCACTGGCAACTTTTCTAAGGGAGGGCGTTACGAAGAGGGAAACTTTACAAAACAGTTCAGAGATACTCTTGGCAGTAAGGCGGAGTGGGACGATTCCACGCACGTTATACTTATCGATACTCAAGCTGAACCAAAAGCGATCTCAGCGTATAAGGCCAAACCGCTTTTAGTGGAGAAGTGTATAGAACGGCTGAACCGCCTATCAGTTTGCAACCGTGTACACCTATTCTTTGTGGCCGGGCATAAAGTGGTAGCCGGCAAAGAGCTGGTCGACAAACTAGACCGCTCTGTGGCAACATCCAGGATAATGAGGACAGAACCATACATTGCGATGAGGTCCACTATAAATGAGTTGTTCCGCATGAAGGAGAAAATAGGGAAAGAACAGCATTTGCAGCAGGAATGTACCTTGCCAAGGTACTTCTGGAGGGTTCAACCTCACAAGGTTTAAAGACAAATTATGCATCCTTGTCGCACTCTATACAGGCTCAGGAAGTATTTGTCCAGCATGGGAATAGTTTCTTTTTCAAATTGCCGGTTTTGCGACATGGAACAGGAAACTCCAGAACATCTCATTTTAGATTGCCCAGCAATTTGTAGAAGCAGGCCCAAGGCCTAAGGTTGCATATACGTAGTCAGGGATCACAACACCTCATGCGCGCCCAGCAAGCTCCTGGAATTGTTCAGAATGCTGGAATTTTGTGACCATATGCGATATAGAAGAGGGAACAATAGAGCATAGGTTACTGTGCAAAACCTCAATTTTCTATTTATCTACCTATTCGTTCCAACAATGCTGAATGAGGTGCTATGTTACTGTTGACGCCGCCCCCGCCCAATTTCTTTGCCACGTCGGTGTCGCCAGAGCTATTCTCTTCTTCGAAGTTTTTTCGAAGTTTAATTCGCGCGCAACTAAACTCTAACTAAAAAGTTGCGCGCTCTCTCCTTTTGCGACAACGCTGCGATACAGACGTGGTAAGTGTGGTTCCAATTTATTTATAATTAAATATATGTATTATAATACTATGTTCGAACCGACATTGAAAACTTTTTGAAAACACATTTGTATGTTGAGGAACGTAAGTCGTTGGGACCGACAATTTGTGTTTTCGCTGAGTTTTCACTGACAACTATCAATACGGGGATTCTCTTACTCTATCAAGATGACTCAAAATGCAAAAATCCTATACCGAAATATGCAAGGCCAAGACTGCACCCATTGCGAATCTAGTGATATATGACGGCACGAAAATAAACATGGGTTTTGGTCTGACATATTTTACAGCCATTGCAAATAAATTTTTGCGTGTGTTTGTTGTGCCTTTGCACTAACAAGAAAATTCTGCAAATGGTGCACCGTGCAAGGGTTTTGCAAGAACAAGAGAATCCCCTTAACAGTGAGCAGCTGTATTTGTATATGGAAGTTAAACAAATATCAAGTGACAATTTAGGGCCGGCAAAATATGTCTTCCAAAAAAATCGATTAAACTAGAGCAGGCACCGATTATTATGAGTGGAATGTAAGTTTTCAAGCAGTTTTCAGTGAAAACTGTGTTTTCGTTTGACAGATTTTACATGGACGAAAACACAAGTTTTCGTGCGAAAACCACTTTTTCCCACGAAAACATGTTTTCGCTGTCGGTCCGAACATAGCATAAGAAACCTTTGTTTTTTATTTAATATTTCTGTGGAATAATTGCGCCGACCGTTTTCCCACGGCCAACCACATCATCGGAACGAGCTAGCACCGTGCTCCACCACCCGAATTATCATTGGTCCTTCGAGCCGGATAACAGGTAACAAGTCGATTTTTTATTAAAGTGAAAGTGCATAATTTGCCCGCTTTAGCAACTCGCAAGTTACAGCCAAACATATTTTGGATTTGTGCTCTGCAAGCTATAAGGCAATAGATTGGTTAACTTGTGCATCATTTATGTACAAAACCCATTGTGCTGTGTGAAGTGGAGACCAAAACTTATTTTTGGCACTCTACCCACAAAATCAAAACACAGGATTGCAGGTAGTATTGTACTTCATTTAAGTACAACAACAAATACACCTGGCAAATGCACTTATTTCACTTTGCAAAAAAAACCACACACTCTGTTATTCGAGAAAAAATTATAAATTTCTTGGACGCACAAATCGTCTGGAGCGTCAAAAATCTCTCTCGGTTTTTTGTTTTTCTTATGATTACATATATTGCTCGAATAGCAATAAAGGCAAGCAGCAATAACGCAGCTGCAGTTTCGCGAGTGCAAACAAAAAAAAAAAATAAAATAAAATACAAAATTACAAGTGCAGTGAGTAAAGGGAGAGCAGCAAAGGCCAAGCAACAAAGTGCGAGCGGCATAGGCAAGCAGCATAGGCAGAGTAACACATGCCAAGCAGGAAAGTGAGAGCGGCACAGAGAAGCAGCATAGGCAAAGCAGCAAAGGCAAGGCAGCGCAGCAGCCATCTCAGAAGGACACCAACAAACAAAAGTGTAGTGATAAATTCAAAATAGCTCGAATAACCCCGTGAACAAAGTGTAAGTGTTTAGTTGATAAATCAAATAAGTGCTTGTGCATTTTTATTTGTATTTGTATTTGCATTTGAATAAAGCAACTAAGCACAAATCAATTGTTGTTTGTGTACATAGTCAAAGACTAGGCGTGCAAGTGCATTGGAACGATAACCCAGCAAGCACATTATAATTAAATTCGAAAAATACTTTGCGAAAATAGTTTACTAAATTTATTAAGTTTTTTTGTGCCTTCGAAAATTCACGTTTTATAAAGAAACAACGCACGGCCTATCATCAACTAATTTGTAGTCTGACTGTGATTGGTTATATAACTTTTGAACTTTTGCAACATATTTGCAAATATTTTTTAAATTTTAATTTCAAGTTTTAGATCCGATTTTGTGCAACATTTTTGCAGTTCCGATTCAATTTTCGGAAACAATGGAATCCTTCAGAGCCTTTACCACAGCTGCAGACGCTCTACTGGAGTTTGAGGAGTCTTTTACTCCAACAGCAAACAACCAAAGTACCTACTCACTTGAAGTACAACAAGCTGAACTGAAATCTCTGTGGGCAGAGGTAAAGTCAGAATACAAGTTGTGTTTGTCAAAAGTGGATCCTTCGGACACAAGCTCAATTGACGACATTAAGCTTAAATATACAAGCTGTTACCACGCCTACGTGTGTTGCGCGGCCTTGATGGGTGAACACATGCACAACCTCACGGCGTTCAACCAAAGCCCTACTTCGAATTCTACAGTGATTCAACCTGAACGGTTACAACAAACTGTAGAACCCGTGAGGTATTCTATCAATTTACCGCCATGTGATACCGAAATATTTCATGGCGATGTTTTACAATGGCCCTCATTTAGGGATTTATTTGCCGCCATTTATGGGAATAATCCAAGGCTATCTCCGGTAGAAAAGTTATTCCATTTGAATCAAAAAACGCGAGGTGAAGCAAAACCAATTGTTTCCAAAGCGCCACTGACGAATAACGGATTCGCATTGGCTTGGAATAATTTTTTGTGTAGATACGAAAACAAGCGAGTGCTTGTCAACACACAATTGAATTTATTGTTCAAGCTCCCGCACATCTCAACAGAATCTGAGACCGAACTCAGAAATTTGCAGAGGGAGATTAATAGCTGCATTTCAGCTTTACAAATACATGGCATCAATACAGATAGCTGGGATGCCATATTTACGTACTTGTGTTCTATCCGACTGCCGGACTATACACTGTCGCTTTGGGAACAATCTCTGGATTCGGATTCAGAGATCCCAAAATGGGTCGAGTTAGATAAGTTTCTAACCAAACGGGTTAAAACGCTTGAGAGAGTATCAAATCTCAAAGGCGAGTTAGGTACTCAACCCAAAATAAAGTCGGCTGATGGTGAAGATCGGATACCAACCTTGCAGTCAAGGATTGGATCTAAACCCCTCAATGCCCATCACGCCAAGACAAACAATATCAAATGTAAACTGTGCTCATCTCAATCGCACATTTTGAAAACTTGTCAAAGATTCATTGAGATGCAGCCTAACGCACGGCTAAATGCTGTCAGAAAACTCCACGTCTGCCTAAACTGTTTATCGGACTCACATGAAGTCAAAAATTGTAAAAGTCTTTTTAATTGTAATAAATGTAAACAGAGACATCACTCTATGATCCACCGGGATCAGAGTGAGGATATAGCTCAGATATCTGACAGCACCGACACTACTGAGGTTTCTACTAAATCTCATGTGACCTCTATTAAGGCCAATATTTCAAATGTGCCTACCAGTCGAAGCATGCTCTTAGGTACAGCCATGGTGACCATATGTCACAACGAGCGCACCTTCACTGTCAGAGCCCTGATTGATTCGGGATCTGAAGCCACCTTCGTAACCAATAGTCTGCAAAAACGCTTACATCTGGCAAGCAAAAGGGTGAGCGCGCGAGTTTCAGGATTGAATAATACCGTATCAGGACGAGTTTAATCGGTATGCTCGATCACAATTGGCTCGCCCCGTAACAAAAGTTTACGACTAAAAGCGGAAGCGTTGGTACTGCCAAAATTGACTGGACTGCTTCCATCCAGATCAATAAACCCTTCAATTGTCAAAAGGTTACCCAATATCCCCTTAGCGGATAATAATTTCTATACGAGTCAAAAGGTTGACTTGTTGATAGGAGCAGATCTTTACCCGAACATTATACTAAATGGGGTAAAATCGAAAATTTTCGGATCCCTTGCTGCACAACGAACAGTGTTTGGTTGGATTATAACAGGTTCCGTTCCCTCCGAAGAAAGGAAGACAAATGGCCAAGGCGACGGACAAAATTCAGTAATAACTAAACAACAAACACATAACAATTTTTGTAGTATAATAGATACTAATTATATATTTATACAACAGAAACAACATCAGCAGCATCAACAACAGGATCAAACTAAGGATGATGGCGAAACAAATGATGCCCCCGGCTCATCGAATCACTCCGATACGCATTGTGGCGTCGGTGGGCCGACACTGCATGCAGCAGCGCTATCTCTGTCAGCAACATCCGTAGGCAGCACACCGCCGAGCAGCGCTGAAGCGACAAATACCAACAGTTTCGATATTTACACGGGCGCCGCTGAAATGGGGGCAGCAACGGCTGCCACAGCCGCAATGCAGCGACATGCTGTCGCAGCAACGCCACCACTACCACCCCCATCACTAACGTTGCCGCCATCATCAGCTGTGGCGGCCCCATCAGCAACAGCGCACTATTCACCACCACACCAGCAACACTATGCCACGAGCAACACAGTGGCGGCATTATCGGATGCCTTTCACCACCAGCACATGCAGCTACAGCTGCAACAACAATACGAGCAGCGTTATCAACTGCAAACAGCCTGTTATCACCAGCAACAGCAGGCGCCACCGTCGCAATCGCAGCAAGCAGACCAATCAGCAACGTATGTGACGTCACAACAGCCGTCAACACAATACCAACATGCGGCGGCCACAACAACAACAGTAAATCAACATGCAGCGCGCAGCAACAGACAAGCAACGCAGTCGACAGCCAGATACGATACAACGAATACATCACAAGCAGCAACAACAACACAGCAGCAGCAACCTGCAGCAATGGCGCACGCGTTGATACACGCCACACAGCAACAACATCAACCGTGTCAACGGACGCAAAGCTCTGACCAACGAGGCCTCTCCCGCATACCACATGCCCAAGATCGAGCCAGACTCGAGTCGTCTCGCCGACTTCGGCATGCTGGTAACTTCCTTTCGGATTGGCGGCATGGCAACGATCGACTGAGACTCGATTCGTCTCAGCGACATTGCCCGGACCGATCCAGACTCGATTCGTCTCGACGGCCACCCCATCCGAAGCGAAGGCGTGGACGAGACGCTCGATGTCAAGCAGATGCACGCCGTATCATCAAGGAAAGGCACGCAACACTACCTTGTCAGCAAAGACTTGCGGCGTCATATAACATCGGCACAATAGAGTGCACTGGCTGCCAACGCCTCTCACATTCACCACCTACCCAGGATCGAGTTAGACTCGAGTCGTCTCGCCGACCTCGGAAAGTGGTGACTTCTATGCAAATTGGCGGCATAGCAATGACCGACTGAGGTTCGATTCATCTCAGCGGCATTTCCCGGACCGAACCAGACTCGATTCGTCTCGTCGGCCACCCCATCTGCAAAGAAGACGTGGAAGAGGAAGTGCGGGAGCCAGTTAGTTAAGTTAGTTTAAGTAATTAATTGTAAACTGCATTTGCAGTAATACTGCAAGGCGGGGAGAATGTTGACGCCGCCCCCGCCCAATTTCTTTGCCACGTCTGTGTCGCCAGAGCTATTCTCTTCTTTGAAGTTTTTTCGAAGTTTAATTCGCGCGCAACTAAACTCTAACTAAAAAGTTGCGCGCTCTCTCCTTTTGCGACAACGCTGCGATACAGACGTGGTAAGTGTGGTTCCAATTTATTTATAATTAAATATATGTATTATAAGAAACCTTTGTTTTTTATTTAATATTTCTGTGGAATAATTGCGCCGACCGTTTTCCCACGGCCAACCACATCATCGGAACGAGCTAGCACCGTGCTCCACCACCCGAATTATCAG
>JBAWJQ010005737.1:0-19220 GCA_037783105.1 Bactrocera zonata | reverse complement strand
GGCTTGTCTTTTGACATTTATTTTTCAAAGAAATTTTTATTCCACAATATAACTTTTTTCACATATCATGAGGTATATCGTAGAGTATATAAAAAAAATTTTTTGGAATTTCTTGATGACATCTGTCGGAGAAATGGCTGGGTTAATGAGATGCGTTTTTTCACTGGCGGATACGACTTCTTATATTTGGATCATCTGAAACACAAAAACCCAATTTATTTTTAAAAAGTACGTGAATGGTTATCGTTCTTACTAAATTTCTGAAAAAATTGTTATAAATTCAAATTTTTTTATTTATAATTTTCCACATGTTTTTTTACATAAATTTTGTCATAACATTGTCAATAAATTATAAAAAATTATAAATCTAGTAGGGACGATAGCCGGCTGTTTTGTGAACATTTAAAAAAAATTAAGCAAATCGGTTGAGTAGTTCGACCGGAATCATGTCCGCCAGTTTAAAAAAGTGTGTTTTGCGAAAAACGCGTTTAAAGTTTGTGGTGTGCACTCCGAGCGCTCCGAACGTCGAGCGGTATTATTATTTTTGGGCCTTTTTCGAAACCTTTCAAGAGAATTAATATCAACTGTTGCCACTTTTTGTGCAGCATTTTTTTTTTCTTTCAATCAAGAAATGTTTTCAAAACGCTTAGAAATTCCTTTAGTGGGCGTGGCGTTAAATGTATTTTCGTATTTTTAATTTTACTACATAGTTTTAGGCAAATATTTTATTTAAGTTTTTATTTCCACTAATATACTCTGGCCAAAAGTTACTCTTCGGTTTCATGGGAATTATGTCGGTCCTTCCTTTTATAATTTTCTCTACTTATTTATTTACTAATTCTTTTCTCTTTACTCATTGAATATCACTCGAACTTCGCTGCTTGAGTTATTCGAATCGTTGAACTAAGTGTATGTACGTATGTATAAACATAAATTCGAGTCTATTCTCGTAGTGTTCTAGCTACTAATGGTGTGGTAAGTGGTCTGCCTAATTAGCATTTCTTGGTTTGGGGGTAATTAATTCGTACAATTAGTTACTGCTGGCGACGTGGCATAAACTAAAGTGGTGAGATGTAAAATTATACTGTACAGTATACCAAGAGAATAATTAGCAAACATTGTGAGGCTTGAAATATTTTGGCAATGGAATGCAAGAAGTTCGAAAACTTGTGTGGTAAGAGACTGTAATTACCGTGTTAGTAAGTAAGTAGTAATTAAAAAGTTTCGTAATAAAGTGTGAGTGAGATTTCTGCGGTTTAGGAAATAATTATGACACTTGCATGGGATTTAATGAATATTTTCTATATCGTCTATTGAAACCTTTCACGTAATAAATTATAGCTCATAACGTGCCGTATCAGCATTATTTTGTATATGCATTAGTGTGAGCAAAAAATAAAGAAAAAAAGGAATTCTTAGATACCGTAAAAATATCGTCCGCAATGACAAAAAAAGAAATTGTAGTAAAAATTGAGTTATGTCATTTAATACAAGTACGTATTAATAGGCAACGCATTATTAATTTTGATTTTCCAGTAATATTTTCTAGTACTGACTGGATGTTGAATGCATTTGAACAAATTATCGAATAGTACAAATAAAAACTTATTTTTGTAGGGAACTTTGAGACATGATTTTGTGAAACAAATATTAAAAATTGTCTCCTACAATTTAAACTCAGATTTAGGGCTCTATATTTTTTTGAGTTTTTTAGCTTGTTAAATATTAATATGTACTAAAATCTCTTTAAATTTGGTTCGAATTTTTTTGGTCATTTAGATGACATTTTCAGGGTATCTAAGACAAAAGAAAAAAATGTATATAAACAATATAAAGGGAAACTTTCTACGCAGCTAGTATATGCAGCAATGGAGATCTTAGATTTAGGCACTAAATGTTATTTTAAATTTACTGCTAACAGACTGACAGTTCTTAGACTGGATAACCTCAATTAATCGCCTGTAATTAGGTGCATTCTAAGATACTAATAAGTTCCTTTTTCTCTTAAATATTACTAATTTTCGTAATAAAAAAATTTTCCTTTCCAGATAAATTGGGAAATGGATGGGGTGGACGGAGACGCAGGGATGAGCATCTATATGAATGGGTCCAAACTGGCTAATCGAGTGGAAGGTGGTGTCTCTTCAGCAAAATAAGATAACAATATAATAATAAGTCGCCTTTCGTTTATTTAACCAGTGCAGTGTCTTCCAATCGGAGATCATAGCAATTTAAAAAAGATTCTTTTTCAAATCGCAATCTCACAAAAAGAAATATATAAGTATATAAGGATAGCTAGGTGGCTTTGAGATCACTAAAGTCTGAGCTATTCGTAAAATAAGCCGTTGATCTTTTAATGGATTTAGTATCCTATATCACCTGCAATAAGTTCCATAGTGATATTCCTGATAACTGTGAAGCAAATGAATTAGGCAAAGCAGGAACCACCCTTCAATAAGACCCCGGAAAAAGTTAGCATTTATATACTTATAATTATTTGTTTAGCAGAGTTTTGGCTTCGTCGCTGCACGGAACCTAACACTCACCCCCACTAAATCCACAGCGAATCTGGAAGAAGGAGCACATACTTGACCTTAATACTGCAGTCGATGGCGTTAACACCCCGACTGTTAAGAACTCAAAAATTTTAGGTGTTCGACAGTCTGTGCTCACACCTCTTACAACCACATTTATCGCCAACGTACAGAGCCGCAACAAAATCCTCAAGTCGCTAGTCGGCAGCAAATGGGAAAAGCACAAACGTTGTTAGCAACATACAAAGCAATCAGATCGCCGGTCCTTAATTACGCGGCGATCATCAAGAGATGATTATAATATGCTGACCAGACTTTGGACGCAACTAACTTTCGAAAAGCACTGACAGTGGAGCCATTAACACCTTAACCGATTTACTATATGGAGTACTTGGAGTCAAACCACCACCCATTGCAGGCGAAGAGCTCGATTTGACACGAGAAACGACAGTGACCCTTGCGCAGCTTTGTTCTGGATACTGAAGCAGGTTAAGCGCCTACTTATTCAGAGTAGTCCCTGACATATTAAATATATGTCTTACGTGAAATAAGTCTCTGCATGACACTAGTCGCCTCTTCCTTTGGTCCAACCCCGTCAAAACTGCACGTTTCCTAGGCCTACCGTTGGATGATGTCGATGACAACTTATCTAATCCTTACCATCCTAACGGGGTTTGGATACCCGATACAACCACAACAACCTTCAGTACGAGTACTAATAGGTCACCGTCTAATTGATCGATGTGCCAGAAGAATGAAAACACTATAAAATGTCTATCTCAGAGAAGATATAAGAAAAGGATATAATAAAAAATCTTCTAAGTATAAGAATGCAAAGCTTAGTATAGGAAAATAATTGCAACTAGGAGGTTGCACTGATGAAACTTTTTGTATTGATTGAGTTTCATAAGACCGAGGTGGATTTTAATCTCAGTAATTAAAAACTACTTAAGGCCCGGGTGCCTTTTCGAAACCCCTTATATTAGGTATTTGTCTGCAAGAGGATGTATTGACCTGCTTTTATCCATTTTTGACCCAAGGGAAAAGGATACTAAAAACAGTAAATGTAATTATATTTCTAGAGTTCTACCAATTTTTTTGTATATTTGTAAGAGCCGAATAACTCTAAAACAAAGGTTTCACCAACATGGCCACAAAACGAAGGCATATATGTACTAATAACAGTAAAGAGGAAAAGGTAAAAACCACAATACTACAAGTAAATAACAACTCTTACTAATATATTTCATAAGTTCTATAAAACATAGTCGCACGAGCAGACAAACCAAACTCTACTGAACAAGTGGAACATATCATTTATTCAGCAAGGCCGTTTGGCGAACTGAATATTTAAAATATATATAGACAAATAAATAAATATATACGCACGTACAACACGACATGTGTTGACATGTGACTGCTTGCACTCGTATGTGTTTAGCTCCTTTCAACGCTTTAAGTTGCTTGGGATTGAAGGAGCGTAAAATGACAGGCGAGTGGTTAGTCATTTTTAATAGCCTTGCACATGCAATACGAGCTCATTTCGTGTAATCACATAGGTACATAAGTACATATGTATATAAATTTAAGTGGTAATAGCACATATGCGTATAAGTTAAAAAGCTGTTGCATATTTTAAGGCGCATTCGCCCGTTGTTTCGCATGTTTCGTTGTTATGTAGCCGCCGTTTGCAAGCGTTGAAGGTTAAGGCAATAAACCTCACACAATAACAGATAAATGATTTGTGTGCGTTTTCAAGTGCAGTAGTTTAAAGGCCAAAAGAAGCAGCCTAAGGAGAGTGGGAGTGACAAGGTCGCGGCCGTAGTGGAGTAGCGTATTCAAGATGAGTTGAGTGTGGGGTTCCGTTGTGTTTTGTTTACTTTCAGATGATGAATTTTGGAATTCAATCAATTTCAATTTGATCGATTGACTGAGGGAAAGGCTTTTAACCGCGGTGTAGCGAAAACTGGATACCTAAAAGAAAATTTCGACATATTTCTGCCGTGATTTCTATCACTTAAACCAAATATTTGACGTCGATAAAAAGTTTAACCTCTCGACCTATATGTGGTATATTTCACCGATAAAACTCCTTATTTCTGGGGCAAGAAAAATACGCTGAGTGCAAGTCCTTTAAATGATCCCTTACATTCTAGCCTGAGTCAGAAATTTTTTGCGACTGTGTACTTTCTGATGAAATCTCTAGAGCAATACTGGTGATTACAGTTATCTCTGCTTGAAAAATTTTGCAGTGGTTGAGGAAGTGGAGCCTGAAAACGAAGTTAACTGGGAAGTTTCCGACAGATTAATTATCAACCCTGCAAACAATGCGAATATCTTGTGATGAGGCTAGGATAAGAGGTTATATCCACTTGTAATTTTGAAAAAAAAACTAAACTTTTTTTTGCGTATTTTGAATGTATATACTAAATATTCGAGAATATTATCTATAAATTCATCAATCCTCAATCAAAGTAATCCGGTAAATAGTTTCGGAGTAATGAGCGTATTTGTAAACGAGTCTCCAAGCATTTGAAAGTATGCGGAACCGTAACCCTGATTAGCAGCTGCGTTTTAAATGCGTTTTTGTCGAAACGATGTTTTCAAAGTCGGTGAGGAATATTTCTTCGAAACAGCTTGCCCGATTGACTTAAAATTTTCACAAGATCTTCTTAGATAATTTTGCTAGGTAATGATCGAAGGAATAAAGTTTCTGATACATATTTCGATTTTCCTAATTCACTTTAAGGTGTAAATTTTAGTGCAAAAAAATATTTTTTTGTTGGAAAGCCGCCATTTTGTTTAAAATCAAAATTTTGAATATTTCTTCGATCATGACCTGTATTTATCTATCCTAAAAGTAATCCTTTTGGTTGTTTTCATATAGTTTGGATCAGAGATATCTTCCTCACCACCAAGCACCTTTTTGTGGCGGACTTTCAGAAGATTTTCTACAGGAACGACGGAACCCAATATTTTTATTAATAAAATATGAATTCTTGGAATACGTAAAATGTTCATATATTTGATGTATATATTCAATAAAAGGCCTCTCCAGAAAAAATTAACAAAAAACACATTTTTAGAATTTGCAAGTGGATATAACCCCATAAGTTGCAAAATAAACGGCACCTTTGGTCTTTTGATATAGGATAAATAATTCCATAAGGCTGCAAAAGGAGTCCAATCGTTTTCAAGCTTTAATGAACTAGTCATATTTTATTCTCTTTTGGGAAGGCGGCCAGACTAATCAGTTTTTATACACATAAAGAACTACAGCAGGCAACTTAAAGCTAATGAGTCAAGAAATTTTCGTAAATGTATTTCTTTTGGAACCAACTCATCTGGGATTGCACCCTGTGGTGTGTAAGCCGGATCTACTTTCGGTCTTGTAAAAAGAAATTCATTAGTTCTGCCACAGTCGCTCCTATTAGCAAAAAAACAGGAAATGACGATTCTTGACGAGAATTTTTCAATCTTTCATCAACGAAATCAATTGTGATAGCCAGTAACAGGTAGTAATTACTTGATGCCAGGTCCGAACTGTAAAGTGAATGCAAAAGATCCCCCCAGCGAAGTTCCCCCATCTTCTGGCCACTGTCGCCATTGATGGGTGACGTTGTCTTTATGGACAAAAATTCCTCTTCTCTTGGCTAAAATTGGCCGCTTCTGGCGATTGCCTCTTTATACCCTGAACAGGGTATATTAAGTTTGTCACGAAGTATGTAACACCCAGAAGGAAGGGTCGGGGACCCTATAAAGTATATACATATATAAATGATCAGTATGTCGAGCTGAGTTGATTTAGCCATGTCCGTCTGTCTGTCCGTCTGTCTGTCCGTCTGCCTGTCCGTCTGTCTGTCGGTATATATACGAACAAGTCCCTCAGTTTTTAAGATATCGTTTTGAAATTTTGCAAACGTCATTTTCTCTTCAAGGAGCTACTCATTTGTCGGAACTGTCGATATCGGATCACAATAACATATAGCTGCCATACAAACAGAACGATCGAAATCAAATGCTTGTATGAAAAACTTTCACATTTCACAATATATTTTCACAAAAGTTGAACCAAATGCTTGCATGGGAAACTTCCTTATTTGACGATATATTTTCACGAAATTTGGTATGAGTTATTGTTTGTAGAAATAATGTAATATCAGAAGAAATTGTTCAGATCAGATTACTATAGCTATATAGCTTCCATAAAAACTGAACACATACTTACTAACAGAAATGCACCTGTGAAGGGTATTTAGCTTCGGTGTAACCGAAGTTAATGTTTTTTCTTGTTTAGACGTCAAAATGTTGATAGTACAGCTCCGTGTTAACAGTTTATGCGTAGATGAACAGCTCATGATTTCCAGCCAATCTCACCAAAGAAACCAAAATCATTCTGGTCGTCAAACCTGACTTGATTACCGTTTGGCTGGTTAACATCCACTCGAGCACGCCGTTTTAGCTTTTAATCGCCGTTGACCAAGTGACCAAATTATCAATAATCAGCCACTTGAGAAATTGAACACAAAGATTAAATATGGTCTATGAGCTTTTTATTTGAGGCTTAGATTTTGGCCCTAACTGAAGCTTGGACTGAAAATTTTCATTCTGTTATCGACATCTACGATAATTGGCTTTCTAGAGCGCGGTGTATAGACGACATAAAAGTTTCCGGAATAGTAAACCACGGACCGATAAAAACAAACTTGCCCCTAATTGACTGTTACTTTTCTCATTTGCTGGCTGGCTGACGCTTTGCCTTTAACGAAAAAAACTACAAAATATGGTGTATGTTCTTAATTTTTTAGTACAAAATTTCGGTTTTCTAACCCGATCGCACTTAAGCGAGATACAAATTCTCTTACCAGTTACCAAATTCAGACATGGCGGCATAAAGGCAGCTCCTTTTCTTGCTGCCAAAGCAGCTTTGAAAGCAACGAATATGTGGTGCATATAGGTAGTTAGCGCAGATTGTGAGATTTTCGGTTTTGTGGACTTGTGGCAGACCACTTTTAAATTCCAATCGTCCGACATGCTTTTGTCCGATCATATTCTTATCAGTTCATCGTCGCCGTGTTTGAATAGCTCTGCCGGTAATCCATCGGCATCCATCAGCATCCACCATCCTCCGTTTTATTGTTTTTTAGCGGGTAGTTGCTATTCGAACTTTTTCTTAGTCGGGCAATAGAAAGTCCGCTCCAACGTCATCGATGGGGGAATTGGGTGCACCATCTTCTGGTGTCAAGCTTTCACTGCTATTTATCAGGGTGCAGAATTGAACGCTTCCAACTTGTCAGAATTAAAGTCAGGGAAATACCTTCAGTGCAAAGTTACATAAGATCTAGAACAATTTTCCCCCGATACTTGTTGATATATGGTATGTGGTACATATAAAGTCAAAACCGGAGGTTTGAAGTTATTTTTATTAAATACACATATAGGGCTAAAGAAATTTTTAATCCGATTCAACCTGTCATGTTATTTTTGTTCAGTATTGTTCAGTTTGGCGTTTCAACAGGTAAAGACTAACGCCTGAACAACGTTCGCAAATCGTTCGACTTTATTACGAAAATTCACGTTCTGTAATGAATGCGTTTCGCGAGCTTCGCTCAACTAATGGTCAAAGTAATCGGCCTACTGAGCGTACTAGTCGCCACCATCACACATCTTGAGACCAAGCATTCATTACTGGATAATATTCGAACAATAGACCACGTCCAGCACGCAGTGAAAGGAATATAGCAGTCGTGGCTGAAAGTATTCGCGAATATCGTGGAGAGTCTACTCGGTGCCCTTCACAGCAACTCGGACTGACTTATGGAACGGCTTGTCATATATTACTTGGAGAACTTAAATTAAAAGGGTAAAAAATACAGCTTGTGAAAGAATTTTAGCCACGTGCCTCGATTTTCAAGCAATATTGCTTTGTTTTATGAGCTCTTGGAAAGTTCCAAGAAGATCAGATGTTTTTGAGTAAAATTTTGTTCAACGATGAGGCCCATTTGGCTCATTGGGCATGTAAGCAAGCTTTTTGGCTGCATTTGAAAAGAAGAGCGTCAGTCAATGAATTTATTGAGAGAACATTTCTTTGCACAGGTAAAATCACATTTTTGGCCGGTTGACTGACCACTAAGATCGCAATATCACACTGTTAGACTTTTTCCCGTGGGGATGAGTAAAGTCGAAAATCTATGCGGATAATCTCACTTCGATTCAGGCTTTGGAGCAAAACATCACACGTTTCATTCGCTAGTTACCAATCAAAATGCTCGGCCGAGTCACTGAAAATTGAACTCAATGGATTGGCAATCTTCGACGTACACGCGGCCAATATTTGAAAGAGATAATCTTCAAAAAATAAATGCCTAAGAATGCTCTTTCGAATGATAATAAACCTTTTTCATTGTATTTGAAGTTTCACTGTTCTTTAAAAAAAAAAAGTAGAAATCCTGGAAGTGGATCACCCTTTATTTGTGAAAGGTGTTATGGCCGTTATGTTATGTGGCGCAATATTTGCTTCCTCACCAACAAAATTGGAGTTTTAGTTATGTTTGTATAAGTAAAATATTACCGCTCTCGCATGCAATTATTCGCAATGTGTGCCATAGGAAATGCATGTCGGTCAGGTTTGTAATTGTGCCGTTTCTAGGCTCAAACAAACTCTGCCAACTTTTTCGCAATGCAAATATAGGCGACCTTGAAAGTTTAATTTGCGTTGGCAAAAGTTTAAAATAGTATCATTTGTGTAATTAAAGTATGTGCCTTGCTATTCGACTATATATGTAAGCACATGTTAGCGAGTGTGAGTGTGTTTATGTGCAGGAAACCACTTAATATTTCTTTGCAGTTTTTGCGCGTTTGTTTTACTTCCTACTTTTGCAGTACAGTTTTGCGCAAACTTTGACCTTTAAGGAAACTTAAAAATTTGCGTGTCTACAACGCATAAATATTTATTGCTCTTGCTAACTAGTTTCCTTGCTGTTATTTGCTTTTTGTTTGTTTGCATTTTTTTACATACCGACAGACATGAAAATATATAATTTCAGTTAATAACAAAATATGTTCCATTGCATACCTGCGGGCGCTGCGAAAATGCACTTTCTGCAGGAAACGCGATAGCAACGATTGTTGTGGCCACATCCTCACATCCGGCAATATGACTTTGACGCGCACAAGGACGTGGGCGCAACCCATGCAAAATACAATCGTTTATAACGAAATCATTTCACGATAATTTCACATTGATTACACGACTTCTTTCCGCTAATTTGTCATTAGAAATACTTAAGTGAACTATGATTTTTATTTTTGTGCCAGTGATTGGAAGTAAATCGACAAATGTCTTGAGCGTTGCCGTTATTTTGGTGCAATTCACCTTGGCACTGGCTGGCAGACTGGCCACTAAGCCTGCAAGTTACAGGGCGTTGTGCGGCCATCGGCGACCACAGACAATCGGCATAGGGCTATGCGCTTGTTTGCTGTCATTGTTACTGTTGTTGTTGGTCAATGCATTGTTAGCCGCAGCTGTCAATACATGACATCAACTTTCCATTTCTCACACCACTTAGCTGCCCGCTGTTACCGTTATGGCTGGGTAAGCGGTTAGCTAACATAACACGCACACAGTTGCAAACACAACACACTTAGCAGAATACATACATACTATTGCAAGTGCTTTGCAAGAAAATTAACGGTAAGTCGAATAAAGAAAAGCAGCAATAGCAAAGCTACCACTGATTTTTATTGCGTTTGGCCTGAAGGTTTTATATGATCGGCCATTAAAGGAGAGTGCCATTAAACTCTAATTATCTCCAAAAAGCTGTAAATAAAGTCGTACAATGGGCAAAGAAATGGCAGATAAAGCTGAATGAAGCTAAGTCTGTACACATTGTTTTCACATACAACAAGATACATACAGTACTTACCAATTTTCATAGACGGTGTTCGAATACCGTACTTTAATTCCGCTAAATACTTAGGAATGACGCTTGACACTAAGCTATGGTGGAAAGTTCACGTAAAAAACAAACGTAAGGAGCTGGACATGCGACTCAAAAATTACAATTGGTTAATCGGTATCAAATCAGTGTTATCCATCGAAAATAAGTTACTTATCTATAAACAAATAATCCGACCGATATGGAGCTATGGTGCACAACTCTGGGAATGTACTAACGCAAACAATAAGAAAGTCATCCAACAATTCCAAAACAAAGTACTAAGACTAATTGTCAAAGCGCCTTGGTATTATAGATGTGCTGATATAGAGCGTGATCTAAGCGTAAACTCGGTTAATGCAGAAATATTAAAAATTGCAACAGCACATAGTGCATGATTGCTACAGCACTGTAACGAAGAAGAAGCTATGTTAACTTCTGGAGATGGTCCACCAAGACGACTCAAACGCCTCAAACCCAGCGATCTTTTAAATTAGCCAATACTCTTATAGTAGTTTTGTGATTTTGTAATTAAATGTTTAAGTCATAATCAAGTTGCTTGTTAGTCCTTTCTTTTATTTGAACTAGTTGCAATGTATGAACAAAAAAAAAAAATAAAATAAAAAAATTAAAGAAGTACGATCTGCAGTGTAGATTATAGGCGTGCACATACATTTATATCAATATACACTTAGATTCGACACTGTCAAGTTATTACTGCAGGGATTGCTCAATAATCATTGGTTTGTTTACTTTTGTCTCAACAACATTTCAACATTGTATTTTTATTGTCTTTTCAAACGAAATTGAGAAGGCAAGGTAGAGTTAAGACACATGTAAATATATACATATATATATATATAAATATATATATATATTTAGAGTGTTCTTTAAATTTAGTTTATGCGGATATATGCTTTCTGTTGCTGTTGTAGCGGTAAAAGGAGATCTCGAAAATTTTTGAATAATGTTACCTTTGTTGGAGTGCTTGGTCGCATTAAAGTGAGTATCTGTTCCGTTGACGAAGAGCTGATTAATATTTGGAACGGCAGGAACTTAGTCCATATACTAATGATAGTGATTATTTAATCATCGACTACGAGATTATGAACCGTGAAGCTCGGAAGACCCTTGGTTAGAATAGTAGTTTTTATTAAAAATTTTAACTTGAAGTTTAAGTTTATTTTAAGTATTCTAGAATATAAATTGACGAAAAAGTAGATAAAATAATGAAAACTGGCAAGCCTAACTTTTACTTTTTAAATTTTCCAAGAGCTAAGCACTATACAAAAAACGTTTAGAACCATTTAATTAATACTGAGCCTGAAATGAAACTCACACATGAGTTAATCCAAAAAAACACTCATGAAACAAATTTCATTTGCCAAGGGTCGCCGAATTGCAAGAGAATGCGGATAGTTACTATTGATGGAACGTGAATCACTTACTACTACGTCAAGCGCCGAGCCCGCGAAAACTGTGAAAAAGTTAAGATTGACGGTCAGAAAGCTTTTGCTATGAGTTCGATGGCATTGGCACGGATTCATTTACTATGAACTACTCTCTTCGAACTTATGCTGTCTAGAATTGGATCGGCTAAAGGAAGTAAATGTTTGCAAGCGGCCACGTTTGGCCAATAGGAGAGGAAAACTCCATTATCAGGACAAAGACAATTACAACATGTTACTGTCTATGGAGAACGTAGTTGCTGCTGAAGTTTGTGAAAATTAACTGTCTCAGTTCCTTACCAATATTGGCGAGGGTTTCTAAGAAATTAGCATTATGAATTTATCTTCAAAATAGTAACACGTTACCCAATGCGCACAAGTCCATAAATATTCCGCAGAATCTTTCGTTTTGTTTTCACCACCTATGCCTCTGCATCATACAGCAGCACGGGGATGATGAGTGACTCGTAGAATTTGGTCTTTGCTTGTCAAGAGAGAACGTTACTTCGAATTGTTTGCTCAGTCCTAATATCAATATCAATATCAATATCAATATCAATATCAATATCAATATCAATATCAATATCAATATCAATATCAATATCAATATCAATATCAATATCAATATCAATATCAATACCAATATCAATATCAATATCAATATCAATATCAATATCAATATCAATATCAATATCAATATCAATATCAATATCAATATCAATATCAATATCAATATCAATATCAATATCAATATCAATATCAATATCAATATCAATATCAATATCAATATCAATATCAATATCAATATCAATATCAATATCAATATCAATATCAATATCAATATCAATATCAATATCAATATCAATATCAATATCAATATCAATATCAATATCAATATCAATATCAATACCAATATCAATATCAATATCAATATCAATATCAATATCAATATCAATATCAATATCAATATCAATATCAATATCAATATCAATATCAATATCAATACAATATGATAGTAGCACCATTTTTTTCTACAAAATAAAATTTTGCCTGCTTGCATTAGTAAGCTATATCCTCTTTTTGTGATTTCGAAAAAATATTATTACAGAAAAACAGAAGATCTTGAATATTCCACAAAATGTATTTCTGAATCAATAGATCATTTAGTAGAGCTGTTTTAATTTTCTAAAACTAATTGATATTATTATGGCTTACTGTTATTTGCTATTTGATTTCTGCAAATTTTCTTGTAAGACCTTGGTTACTACTATTCTACAATTTTAATTCTTGAGTACCCGGTGCCAATAAATATTTCAGAGATTTTTCGTACTCTTCAAACGCATACACTTAGTATTATTTCACTTTCTCTTCAAAAAATGAGATTGGTCAGCAAATATCTTATCATTTTCCATTTTTTCCCCACTTTAATTTGTATTCATCACAGAGTGCGAGTGGTACTTGCGCACTTCGCACAATCGGCTCCGGTACCTTCATGTATTTGCATGATATAAACATTTTAGTAATTGAATGTATCACTAAGTTCTCGACAGTTCATTTTCTTTTCAGAAAGTTCAAATGTACTTAATTAAATATTTATTGCTGTCCCAAAAGTTGAATATTTAAGTTATTTATTTAGGTTGGACCGCCTTGGTCAAGTAAATAATATCGCACGTGTTAATTTGCATGATAATAGGTGTGGCTATATGAAAGCGAAGTGGGTAGAGTCGTAGACATGTAAACAAAAGTTTATGATATTCATGACAGTCAGTGACCTTTTATGTATTTAAGGAGCATATTATAACGGGTGATTTTTTTGAGGTTAGGATTTTCATGCAGTAGTATTTGACAGATCACGTGGGATGTCAGACATGGTGTCAAAGAGAAAGATGCTCAGTATGCTTTGACATTTCATCATGAATAGACTTACTAACGAGCAACGCTTGCAAATCATTGAATTTTATTACCAAAATCAGTGTTCGGTTCGAAATGTGTTTCGCGTCCGTGTCCGATGAGCGATGAGGCTCATTTCTGGTTGAATGGCTACGTAAATAAGCAAAATTGCCGCATTTGGGGTGAAGAGCAACCAGAAGCCGTTCAAGAACTGCCCATGCATCCCGAAAAATGCACTGTTTGGTGTGGTTTGTACGCTGGTGGAATCATTGGACCGTATTTTTTCAAAGATGCTGTTGGACGCAACGTTACGGTGAATGGCGATCGCTATCGTTCGATGCTAACAAACTTTTTGTTGCCAAAAATGGAAGAACTGAACTTGGTTGACATGTGGTTTCAACAAGATGGCGCTACATGCCACACAGCTCGCGATTCTATGGCCATTTTGAGGGAAAACTTCGGACAACAATTCATCTCAAGAAATGGACCCGTAAGTTGGCCACCAAGATCATGCGATTTAACGCCTTTAGACTATTTTTTGTGGGGCTACGTCAAGTCTAAAGTCTACAGAAATAAGCCAGCAACTATTCCAGCTTTGGAAGACAACATTTCCGAAGAAATTCGGGCTATTCCGGCCGAAATGCTCGAAAAAGTTGCCCAAAATTGGACTTTCCGAATGGACCACCCAAGACGCAGCCGCGGTCAACATTTAAATGAAATTATCTTCAAAAAGTAAATGTCATGAACCAATCTAACGTTTCAAATAAAGAACCGATGAGATTTTGCAAATTTTATGCGTTTTTTTTTTTAAAAAAGTTATCAAGCTCTTAAAAAATCACCCTTTATTAAGTTTGTCACGAAGTTTGTATCACCCAGAAGGAAGCGTCGGAGACCCTATAAAATATATATATAAATGATCAGTATGTTAAACTGAGTCGATTTAGCCATGTCCGTCTGTCTGTCGGTCCGTTTGTTCGTTTGTCTGTATATGTATATACGAACTAGTCCCTCAGTTTCTAAGATATCGTTTTGAAATTTTGCAAGCGTCATTTTCTCTTCAAGGAGCTGCTCATTTGTCGGAACTGTCGATATCGGATCACAATAACATATAGCTGCCATACAAACTGAACGATCGAAATCAAATGCTTGTAGGGAAAACTTTCGCATTTAACGTGGTATCTTCACGAAATTCGTCATGGATTAGTGCTTAAGATAATAATGCAATCGATAAAGTTGTTCAGATCGGATTACTATAGCGTATAGATTCCATACAAACTGAACGCATAGTTACTGAAAGAAATGCACCTGTGAAGGTGCAGCCGAAGCTAACGTTTTTCTTGTTTTGTTAAAAAATTATTTACTTAACTCGTGCTCAACATTGATTTCTTTTAGTTTGAGAAATTTAAAAGAAATGTTCTGTTCTAATGCTAATTGAATAGCAGTGCATCGATGTTGAGTTTTTGCCACCTCGGTAACTATTAAGTTTTGTAAGCAGTAAGGGTTAATGTTTGCAACAACAGCAGAATGTATTGAGCGAGGAGTCTGTTTCTTCGGTCATTGGGACAATCGACGTTTATATTGTTCTTCTTAAGAACTAAATTTAATTTATTTGCAGCATTTTTGTCAAAAATTCAGTACACTTTTTGTGGTTTTTGGTTTGTCCGCAAAAAGTAGGCAGGGTTGTTGTTTGTTAAAATCTATGACTATTGAATTATTATATGTACGTATTCAACAACTTTATGTGATGATCTTGTTTTCCGCAATTAACAGAAATATGTGCTAACGAAGTCTCGTTGCTTATAATAGGATTATTGGTGTCCAAGCTTTAAGGCAGAGTATCATTTCAGATATGAGCGAAGACGAGGTGGAAACAATTCAACACTTCCTTCTCGACTGTCCTGAGTTTGGGAGGTCAATGCGCATACCTTTGGCATCCCTTCGAACTGGCGGGAATGGCCACTAAGCGTTTTACTAATTTATAAGTTCGAACACAAAAGTTCTTCTTTTTTATGGCTTCGCAAAGGACCAAATTGAAAGGTATATTTCATTTCCTTCCAAGTAATCCCCTCCCGCTGTCATCACAGCACTTGGAAAAAGTCGCGTTGGCCATCGGAGCCTTCGGTGGTTGCGGTACGATATAGTTGTAAAATGTAAAATGTGGCGATATGATCACGAATAATCAATGTAGTATGAGATGGTGCATTACCGCACCTCTTTCTTCAATAAGAATTTGAAGAATTCACTAATAGTAGTTTAATTTAGTACATATTTCGCTAACAGGACTACCAACTTACAGACAAAAAATTACCGATTCGAAAAACACGCGAAGTATAAATTAAAAATTCATCTTTAAATTTGATCACAGTAGTAGTAGTAACTTAATATAATCTATAGCGGCAATAAGTACGACTTACAGTATGCGGACTTGGATCAGTTGCAGGGTCAGAATTCCCAATTTGAATATTCAAGAAGGAGAAACTCCGTCGGCCATATTTGGCTTTTGATTTATTGATAATACCATCTGTTAACTTCTCCGATCAGTTAATTAAGCGGATTCTTACTTGAAAACATTTTTCTTTCAAGATTTAAATTTGTTCTTCGTATTTACTACCATCTAAAACTGAGATCTAGTGAGCTCGATAAGCTCATTTTGCTAAAATGTTAAAGACTAAAGAAAATTTGTAGAAAAAGCTAAGACAGTGATATGCTTTATAGAGAGATCTCAGCGAATCGGTTCCTACAACACTACTTTTACCTGTATTCAGAGTCATAATTACACAACTTATGCGACCTCTACTCATTGCCGTTCTTGATGATAGGTTTTTTGGTACGCATCTTGCATTAACGCGGTTCATACTAAAATTATTAATGGAAATGTGTTGAGTCAATCCATGAGACTTATTGAGATCTTTTGCTCACTTTCGACAATTTTTAATAACTCTTTATGTTTTCGATATTATCGATCGTCATTAACAGTAATGAACAATTCGCATGAGAAAATTTTACGTGATTCACATTGCCGTAAAGTAGACTATTCAAAACACTACTGAACACTTTCATAACTTGAAATAATTATTTTTCTAGGTAAAAGCTGCCAGTCGTCGTAAACAAACAGCTGCCAAACATACCCCAATTGAAATATGCAGACCAAATCTCTCACGATAATAAAAAAAGTTACATCAACCTTAGACATGTTTTTTTAACGATTGCGTTTCCGCGCGCAGTTTATATGAACCAATCAGAATCAAATATGATGACATGGTTTTGCAAACTCATAATGATGAGTTTATTGTTTTTGTATTATTAGTATGTATTTGTTTTTGAGAAAAATTTCTGAGTAAATATTTGGTTCAATAGTCCTTTGTATTTATCATAAATATCCTCATAAATCGACAAAATGCATTAGCCCTACAACATCAGATTTGGACTATTCGGATTTCTTACTAGAGTGGTTTGTTGGGTATAGAAAAATTTGTAGAAATGAACTAGCTGATCTCCTGGCGAAAAATGCTGCGGCAACTAGTTCGACGGGACCGGAACCGTTCCTCGCTGGGGACCCCCACACTTTACGAGAGGAGCTTCGGAAAGAGGAAAGGAACTGGTCGACAAGTGTCTGATGGACCACTAATCTAATCTTTTGCTGAAGGTATGACTACCGAGATGTTTCAATTTGACTTTCTCAAGAGCTGGACAATGGAGGAGACAGTGAGTGGACATTTCTACCTCCCCTTCCCCCATAAAACTTAGAAAATGGATATCCAAATAGTTCACTCGGAAGTAAGCAGTACAAGAATCTCCTTAGCTCATTATTTTTCCAGTTTTCATAGATTCCGGTAATTCTCAAAATGTTTGCGCATTGTTTTATGCAGTTGAAACCACAACGATACTTTAAATATTTCATATATTACATTGTCGAAGACATTTTACATCGTATTCGATAAGAATTGGAAATAGGCAAATTCCGGTTGATACTTCCAGTGGTTTGATATCAATTCCACCTGCCGTTTGTCAATTCACTGCAACGAAATATGAAATAATCACGAATGTTTATGCCAACATTGGCCAAATTATGGTAACTGCGGTTGCTTGAGTGCACGCGCAATTTTAGGAGCCAAAACAACGTAGCCGTGAATTATCCAGTGGAATTTCTAAAATCTTTGGAGAGGCTTGGTACGCCGCCGCATTACTTGCGTCTCAAAGTTGGATCTGTCATTGTTATGTTTCGCAATCTTCATGCGCCGAAACTATGTAATGGAACCCTACTGATTGTGACGCAGCTATCAAATACAAGGGCAGAATGTTGATTCTACGAATTCCTTTGAGTTACAACGATTTGCCATTTCAGTTCGAACGTATTCAGTTTCTAGTGAAAATTGAATTTGTGATGACAATCAACAGGACACAAGGGTTGTCGTTAGAAGTGTGTGGCATAAATCTGGAAATGCCATGTTTTTTTACACTACAAGTCGCGTGTTCGGAGGATGGAGTCATGTGTAGAAGTCATGTGTAGAAGTTCTCTGATCGCCATTCTCTTGGGAGTGGCCAGAAACGATTCTCTTACACATGATTAAGCAGCTCACGACTTCCGGTCTTTGACCAAGTATCCTATGGGGTAGCCTAAGAACATCGTTTGAAGGCGAGCTAAAGTGAGAAAGCGGAACATCCCCTGCATAGGGTTGTGCGCTGGGTTTGGGACTCGCCACGTAAAGAAACACCCCCAATGAAAAGGAACAGCAAGCCTAGGATATAATCGCGTAAGCGGTGTCTACGCCAATTAAGAAGAAGTCACGTGTTCACGAGTTTGAAAATCATCTTCTTTGCACATGTACGCACCGGAACAGAAACCTTAATTACATTGAAAAAAATTTAGAAAAATCGAAAATAAATGATTTTCAATACAATATAAATTCAACTTTCTTTTTACGCCTGCGGGGACAGCCAGTTGTGAATAATAAATATAGTTTAAAAAAACTAAAAAACACGCTTTTAAAGCATATCAAACTAAAAAAGTTAAAAATAATTCTTTGTATAAACTAACAGTAATAATGAAGGAAAATTCCTGCATTATCGTGAGAAAAGCGTGGCATGCTCGATATATGAAAAATATGCTTGTCCAGCAGCAAACACTCCAGAGCCCAGATAAATTACTGCATGTTCTACTGTACAACCTTGCATCTCATGAACGGTCGACGCCCAACTCAGTATGCTATTTAAATGACACCAAAACTAGTTTTATATAGATGTTGTATACTTTTAAGCGCATCTTTTGGTGAGCTGCTTAAACTTACTATCGCCTTCCTACAGTGTCGCTCAAGTATTCTAGGTTTCAGTACCACTTAAAAAAGTTACAAACATACATACATACATACAAGTGAAGCTAATAAAAGCGTATTAAAAATGGATCACAACAT
>JBAWJQ010005736.1:0-20308 GCA_037783105.1 Bactrocera zonata | reverse complement strand
CATAACTCTACTTTCTTTCTTTTCATTGAAACGTAATAAATGATGGTTTTTCGATTCATTGAAATTACAACTAGTGATAAATTTAAACTAACAAGCAATATTTTTCTTAATGTATGAAGTAAAACGATAAAAGCTGTTACGGCAAGCTTTTCTTTTTTAAACTAAATTTAACAACTAAATATGATGATATTTGTTATTTTCTTAGATTCGTAATAGATCATGAAACGTTGTTCTTTTCAGTCTGCGCCTGCTATTTCTAGTCTCTCCTAGTTGTCGGGCTTCTCTGTTTACATGATTTTGTAACCTTAACCTTTTTGCATGTTTCGATGCTGTTTCGCGAATGACTAGCCGAACCATTTTTAAATGAAGATCACGATGCAGATCCGAATTGCGTATGTACCAAGAGGCATTTACCATTTTTCGCAGAACTTTGTTTTGGAATCTTTGAACCGCTTCGATGCATAACGGGGCAGCGCATCCCCATAGTTGAAATCCATATGTCTAAATAGGTTTCAAAGTTTGATTGTATACTAGGAGTTTATTTGATGTTGTTAAGGGTGATTTCTTGCCGATCAACCAGCTTATTTTTTGGTATTTTAGTTTTAGTTCTGAAAATTTTTGGATATGCTCCTTCCAATTCAACTTTGCATCCAACGTCATACCAAGATATTTCACCGAGGTGGAATGCGGGATTACTTCATTTCCAATATGTAAGGGGATGTACGTAGCACTTTTGTTAGTGAAGTTTATATGGATAGACTTCAACTCGTTTAAAGTAATGTACCATTTCCGTGTTCTTTCTACAATATGATTTAGTGAAGATTGCATTCTGTGTGACGACTCAACTTCATTATTGCCGGTAGTAATGATGCAGGTGTCATCTGCAAATGTGGCGATTGCGTAGTTTGGCGCCGTAGGCATGTCGCTATTATGTTCGTTATTCGATGAACTTGATCGATTGTGGAATGCTGAGATCTAAATCCAAATTGATTAATGGGTATAAGTTCCTTTTCTTTAATTATGTTCTGAAGTCTTCTTAGGATTACAGCTTCAAGTAGTTTGGACAAAATAGGCAACAGTGAAATTGGACGAGGCTTCATGTGCGCTTTTTCCAGGTTTTTGTACCATGATGATTTCAGATACTTTCCATGACAGTGGGACATATATGAGATTTAAGCAAGCGTTTATCATCTTCGTAAGCTTTGCTATTGCTTTTCGCGTTAGATTTTTTAGTATATCAGGAGTCATCAAGTCGAAGCCGGGAGTCTTTTTTGGTTTAAATCTGCTTTCAATAATATTTTCTACTTCTTTATTTGTTGTTGGTTAGATTTCAACCACGTATTTCCAGCTGTGGTAAAGTACCATTGAACGCAAAAGGACTAAATGTTTCTATGAGAAAACTTTCCCTTTGGCTTTCTGAGGGGTGCATTCGACAATATTGGTTTTCTAGCATTTTTTACAGTTTTCCAAAAGGAATAATTCTCATCCGAGGCTGATTGTTGGTTGAAAGTATTCGACGCAGTACCCGCCGCGGGAAGCAGAGGAAGAGGAAGACCTCCACTCCGTTGGAAGGACCAAGTGGAGAAGGATCTGGCTTCGCTTGAAATATCCAATTGGCGCCAAGTAGCGAAGAGAAGAAACGACTGGCGCGCTGTTGTTGACTCGGCTATAATCGCGTAAGCGGTGCCTACGCCAGTAAAGAAGAAGAAGAAGAAAAGGAATAATTCATATGTTTGCTTGGCATTAATTTCTCAATATAATTTGAAATATTTTGATTTGTAAATAACTTTATTTTGGTGCTGAGAATCTAAGTTAATTTGTTTAGTTCAGTTTTATATTGAGGAAATCGCGTGATTTGCCATTTTTTACGTAGTTTTCTCTTTTTCTTTATGAGTTATAAAATATCGGAAGGATATTTCTAGATGTAGCGCAGGCGTTTGATAAATGTGAATGAACAAAAGTGTAAGCATATTACATTCTCGCTAAGACCAAAGATGTGCCGGGCAGTAAAAATAAACAATATTTTAGTACTTCAAGCGAACGAAGTAACATATCTTGGTATCCACCTAGATAGAAGGCTCACGTGGAGAAAACACATCTCTAGTAAAATAACATGTATGAAGATTAGAGCTGCAAATTTAAATTGGCTTTTAAATAAAAACTCTAAACTTAGCCTACACAATAAAGTGTTTTTATATAATGAGGTCATAAAGCCGATTTGGATGTACGCATTCAACAGTGTGGTACGACCTGTGCAACTAATACTGATATATTACAAAGGTTTCAATCAAAAATGCTTAGAATAATCACGTGTTCACCATGGTGCATGCGTAACGAAAATATCCATAAAGACCTTGGTATCCCTATAGTAAAGAAAGAAGTAGAAGACAGCAGAATTAAATATATATCTAAACTCCGAGATCACCCAAACCCTTTGGCTAATGCTTTGGTACATTCCTGCGATCAAAGACCACTTAAAAGAAGAGATATGCCTGCGTATTAAAGAGCGACGTATCACCAAAACTGCTCAATCTCTTACTTGAGCCTGTCTAGTTTTTTAAATAGATTTAAGATATTATAACTTGTTGTTAGGTTTTAAGAAAAAGCAGATCCAGTAAATAAAAATAAGTTTGAAAAAAAATATGCTTGATAATTTTCGTAAATGCTTAAACTTCATCTTCTAATATATCTTTAGTAGTGATATTTACTTTAGAATCAGTATTTTTGTCGAGCATAACTTTTAAATACCCCCAGTCAGTATGCCTGTTAGAGAAATAAGGTGGTATGTCGATTTCTTGTAGATGGCCATTTAAGATTAAATATACTGGCGAGTGGTCCGAATTTAAGTCCAATCCATTTTCCATGGTAATGAATTTCTTACATATTTGTCGAGTGATGAAAAAGTCGAGGTAGTTTTCTTATGTCGGAAGGCCAGTAAGTCGGCTTGCCAGTAGACATAAAGTCGCATCCAGTAGCCATAGCAGCTTTAAATAGCCCTCCTCCCTTCGGTGTCGTAACTCTTGAGCCCAATTTGGAGTGTTTTGCGTTAAAGTCAGCACCCATGATGAATTTTCCATGGTGTTTTAATATAAGTTCCGTGTACAAGTCCATTTCGATATTGTGCCTAGGTGGGCTATACATCGCGGTAATACTTATTTTTCCGAAACTAGATTTAAACGATGTGGTTGTGGTTTGGAATTCTGGGACATTTATATTAATTTCTTCGTAGTGGGGAATATTATTTCTGATAATTATGGCACTCCCCTCTCGCATTGTTATTTAGGTGGTTCGAGCAATAGGTCTTGTAGTTTTTGAATTTAACGAATGTTTCATTAGTAAAATGGGTTTCTGATAAAAGACAAATATCAATTTTTTCTACATGGATTAATGCCTCTAATTCCTTTCTTCGTTTGAGAAAGCCATTTGCATTCCAGGTCATAATTTTTATCGGTTTCATTTTTGCGCTTTACTTACACTTTGCTGTCGCTATAGTTGAGTAAAGCCCGGGTCCCACTATCGGCGCAAGTAGCACAATTTGTACCGATTTTTATTGGTCTACATCGGCGCAAAATGCCAAAACAAAATCTTTAGCAGTCACATTATCGGCGCATATTGTGTTATTTTTTATCGGCGCATATCGGCGTTAAATATTCTGCTACGATAATCGGCGCAACGCTGTCACACTGTTGTGCTCAATCAGCTGTTTGCAGTAAAAGTTTTTATTTATTTCAAAACATAGATTATTTGAAGAAGAAAAAAGTTGCAGTTGCTCTGCTTACCATTGCAATATTAAAGCTGAAAAAGAAAAATCAAAAACGTAAAACAAATCCTAAACAATGTAGTATCTGGGTGAGAAATTGGCTGGAAAGAAGAAATACTAATGGTGCATATGAAACGACTTTACGTGAATTTCGAGAAGTTGATAATCAAAAGTTTATTTTTAAAAATTACGTGCGAATGAACGAAAACAATTTTAATAAGTTACTGCAGCTAATTTCCCCACTGATTAAAAAAATAGATACATGTTTTCGTGAAGCTATTCCAGCAAGTCATCGTTTGGTCTGCACTCTCCGCTTTTTGGCCACGGGCGATAGCTACAAAAGTCTTTCAGCTTTCTTCCGTATTGCCCCAAACACAATCTCAAAATTTGTTCCTGAAGTTTGTGATACGATTTACAGTCAACTTCGAAATACTTACCTGAATGTAGGAACACATGCTTTACCAAATCCATTTGTATATTTTTCATATTTCCCCTTATTTAGATACCTTCAACAAAAGAAGAATGGGCTGAAGTTGCTACGAAATTCGATTTATAATGGAACTTTCCTAACTACATAGGAGCAGTTGACGGCAAGCATGTGGTCATGATCGCACCAGCAAAATTAGGAAGTACGTTTTACAACTGCAGCATGCCCTCGATACGGATCCTCTAAATTTACCACCTCTTCGTCATTTATTAGGTCGTGAAATGAATGTATCTTTTGTTTTAGTGGCAGACGATGCATTTAAAATGCAAAATTATTTGATGAAGCCGTATCATGGTCGCTTTTTATCTGGTAGCAAACGTATTTTTAACAATAGGTTATCAAGGGCTAGGAGAATAGTCGAGAACGCATTTGGAATCATGATGAAGCGCTTCGAAATCTTTTCACGACCAATAAAGCTGAATCCAAATAAAACAACGAGAGTGACGTTAGCATGTTGCGCATTACACAATTTTTTAATGACCTTTGAAAGCGCCACAGAGGATATATCAATTTCCTACATCAGCAACGAAGCAAAAACTATCCGTGAAGAATTTGAAAACTATTTCATGTCACCAGACGGCGAATCGCCATGGCAGTATAAATTTATATAACAAAGCAGACACTTAACAGAATATATGCACTTTTCATAATCTTTAAATAAATTGTATTTATTTGTATTTATAAATCAACATATTATGATAAATTTTCCTCATCTTGTTGCAAGACAGCATTCATAGCTACTTGAATTAATTCCGCGTGAAGTTTATTTGCTGCTCTTTTATTTCTTTTTGATAGTTCACGCATTTGCAGTGCAAGATACATGCCCACTCCATGCCAGTGGTCTTCTTCTTTATTTAAAAATTGTATTGCGCTCTCCATTGCATTTGTTGTCACTGATTCATCAGATGCATAGGGTTTGGATTTTGTGTCACTTCGGGCAGCTGTTGGTGGTGGGGTTACATCTGCATCCACATCTAGTGTTGAGACGGACGAACTACTCTTGCAGCGATCATGCAAACAGTAGAATTGCATAGCTGACTAAAACGGTCAATGTGGCGAAGCTTTACCGGCCGCTTGGCCTGATTTAGTTGTCATTTTTTTCTTTACATTTGAAAATGCCGTTTTTATATTCGCCCATTTTGCTTTGCATCCGTCAACTTCTTGGGTTGGAAATTTCTCCGCGATGTTATTCCAAGCTTTATCTCTTTTGGCGCGATCTTTATATTCTGGGCAGGAATATTCCCAAATATAATTGTGCATTTCAATGGCCTGTATCAAATTCGTTGTGCTTTCATTTGTCCATGATGACACTATTTGTGGTTTTTTTCATCTTTTTGTTTTGCTGGGTGTGGAAGAAATGGTTTCGTCAAACACATAAAAATTATTAATTAATTACTTCATATAATAATGCATTTTAATTTCATTGTATGCAACTTACCGAACATATGTTTTATTTACATGTGTTTGCAACCAGTAGAGACGTCGACTCGATCTTTTTGTCTATTTTGTTTTTTCGATTGGAATCGAGAATTAATTCAAAAATCATGACGATTTATGTGGATTTTTTTCAACTTTAAAATTTAAAAATTATTGATAAAGATTTTCCAAATTAATACTTAAAAATTTGCTAAAAAAAGAGAGATATTGGTGGTGATTGGCGTATTCGATCGGTGCTCAAGTGCCCGATAAAAATCTGCGCATTTTTTCAATTTTTATTGCTCATTATCAAACATTATAGCGTTCACATTATCGGCGCAATTTGATTCGATTTTGGTTGTGCATTGTAGGCCCAATATCGGCTATGATTTTTGCATTTCATAATATTTAATGCGGTCACATTATCGGTACATGAAATACACCGAAAATTGGTACCTTGCGCCGATAGTGGGACCCGGGCTTTAGATTATTAAAAAATTCAAACAAGGTTTATGGCCAATTTTAGCGTCTATCGTTGATTTTTCAAACAAATTGCCATTAACAGTAGCATGAATTCCTAAAAGACTTTTGTGAAGAAGTAGCTTATTCACAAGAAAACGGTAAACAGGTAGGTTCTTATCCTGATAAAAAAATTTTAACATTCGTTTATTTTGCTGCGATTCTCCCGCTCGAGCTTTTGTCTCAGGTGTGCAATTGCACACGGCAAAAAGGATTGTTTTGAGATCAAATCGGAGATTACAAAGAGAGAAGAGTTTGTTTTAGTCAAGTCATTATTAACTTAATTAAGTTCACCTCGGAATTCGAGATACCCAGCTGTAAGTCTGTAGATACTTGTATATTGACACCCTAAAAGTTGTCTCAAAACCTACATATACTAGGATGTACGCAACTATTAAATTTCAAGGTCAAAGGTCACAAAAATCGGTTTTTTGCGCTTTTTTTTTTTTTTGTAAATATCTCATTTCCTTTGGGTTTTTTGCTATTTGTATTTATTATCAATATTGTAGAATACAAAATTCTCTACAAATTTTGTTTGAAAAAATTTTTCATACGGTGAACCGTTTTCGATTTAGAGGGCGGAGAGCGCGCGGTCACAGCATCACTTCAAGTCAACCGGTGCCTCCGGTCAAAAACGCGCCATGTACAGTGAATCAAAAAAGTTTTGGCACACCTCAGTTTTTCCACTTTGCTTCAATATAACTTTTAATTAACTGAACATACCAAACAAATAATGTTTTTTTAACACATATATACAAAAATTAAAAATAAAAAATTCATACAAGTAGGTGTTTTCTGCTGCTTGCAGATATAAATTAACCACTCTTGAACCAAACGCGAAGGGGGTTTGGGATCATTGTCTTGCTGGAACTGCCATTTCTCTCCATTTAAGCCCAATTTAGTTACGCTCTGAAGCAAATTGTCCTTCAAAAGGCTTAAATAAACAAGCTTATCCCTTTTTTCGTCTGTAAATACAAGATTCCCAACTCCACTTGCCGCTATACACTCCCACACCATTACGTTTCCGTCGACATGCTTGATTGCTTTTAAGATGTTATTTTCTTGGAGCTCCATGTTGGGCTTTCGCCATATTTTTTGAGACCCATACGATCCAAGTAAATTGAATTTGGATTCATCGTTAAAAATCACGTATTCCAAAAAGTATCAAGTTGGTGTAGCTGAGCTTTAGCGAAATCCAACCGCTTTTTTTGTTAGCTTTTGAAATGTGAGGCTTTCGTCAAGGTACACGACCATGATAACCGGCCTTATGGAGGGTATTTCGGCATGGCTGTGAGCTAAGTGTTTTCCCCAGTTGTTTCTGCATTTTTTCACTCAATTTTATAGCCGAAATTTTTGGATCTTTTTCCACTGCACCAACAATGTATCGTTCCTCCCGGTCAGAAAAAGTTGTTGGCCTCCCAGATCTGTAATTGCTTTCCATTTTTCCGCTGTTTATGTAATGGGTTATTTCATTCCTTACACTGGAAAATTATCTTTTGACAATTTGTCCTATTTCGCGCAAAAATTTTTTTCCAAAGGAAGCCAACTTAAAGAGGAATATGCAAAAAACATGATTTGTGCCAATACTTTTTTGATATGAATATGGCTCTTTTTCATTATTTTCTTAATAATTTCCTACTTGTATGAATTTTTTATTTTTAATTTTTGTATATATGTGTTAAAAAAACATTATTTAAACAAATATGTTTGTTTTTTTTTGGTATGTTCAGTTAATTAAAAGTTATATTGAAGCAAAGTGGAAAAACTGAGGTGTGCCAAAACTTTTTTGATTCACTGTATATGGCGCGTTTTTGACCGAAGGCACCGGTTGACTTGAAGTGATGCTGTGACCGCGCGCTCTCCGCCCTCTATCTCGAAAACGGTTCACCGTATGAAAAATTTGTTCAAACAAAATTTGTAGAGAATTTTGTATTCTACAATATTGATAATAAATACAAATAGCAAAAAACCCAAAGGAAATGAGATATTTACAAAAAAAAAGCGCAAAAAACCGATTTTTGTGACCTTTGACCTTGAAATTTAATAGTTGCGTACACCCTAGTATATGTAGGTTTTGAGACAACTTTTAGGGTGTCAATATACAAGTATCTACAGACTTACAGCTGGGTATCTCGACTGGACTGGAATATTTTTCAAAACGAGTTAATCACTTAAGAACTGGCTTGTCTTTTAAAAATAGAATTGACTGATCACATCATACCACTCCATTTGCATTTAGAGAAAGCATTTTAGAATTAGGTAATTTCAAAATTGTGGCCCAATTTCCATTAGAGCCAATGCATCTGATAGATTTTGGTGTACGTAAAAAGCTGCTTTGGTTGCTGATTAAAAAAGGGAATACGTAAGCAAACTTAATGAAAAAATTACTTTTCTCTCCAAATTAGCTCCTTCAGAGTTCGGTGGAATACGTAGAATTTTAGATGAAATCAGCAATTGGAAAGCGACAGAGTTTAGATAGTTTTTATTATACATATATAGACTTCTTTGTCCTAAAAGAGTGTATTAGTAGTGATCATTACTACCATCTTTTTATTATTGCACCCAGGAATAAGATTGTTATCATATAGTACCGAAGCTAATTTTGCCCAACAAATATTACAAGAATTTGTACATTTGTTAGGTAATATATACGGAGACCATTTAGTTAGTTATAATGTGCTTGGTTTACTGCATTTAACTGACTGCACTAAGCAATTTGGTCTTTTGGATCAGTTTTCAGCCTACCAGTTTGAAAATTATATGCAATATTAAAAAAAAGGAATTGCATTTAAAACTTGATGAAAGAACTAATGAAAACATTGTAGCTAACAACACTTCAAAAATTAATATATTTAATATAGAAATAAAAAGAGAAAACGACTTTTATTGTTTTAGTGAAAAATTAAGCCCCTATGAAATTAATAGGAATGACAAACGAATCTGGTTGCGTTATGGCGTTTTAGATGTTGAAAACTACTTTGAAAAACCTTTAGAGTCATCATCTAGTTTAGGTATTTTAGTGCCGAAGAGATTAGATAAAAATTTGTTTAAAATCAAAAAAGACGACATTGTTTACAAATATTTCTCTATTCCACATGTGGGCAAGTTTCTTCTTATACCCATTCTACATCATTTATTTAACAATATTATTTTTTTTTCAAATCATTTTATTACATTTTGATAAATATTTAAAAAAGAATTTTGATACTGCCAATATTAATTTCTCAATTAGATGGAAAACATATTTAACGATATTGACTTGGAGGACTGTCCAACAACGTCTTGAACTCCCGCAAAAGGTATGGAGATAATTGTTAACTTACAGTATTTCGTTTTTAACTAAGTGTTACGTTTTTGTTATATGAAGCGAAAAAAATTTAACTCTTCTGGTTGCTATAACGCAGAGGCCAGCTTTTCAAAACGATATGTGGATGAAAACGGTAATTTAGCACCCATATAATTTATTTCTTTAAATTTGCTTACTTTATTGTGTTTCTCTCTTTTTTCCAGAGGTTATTGACATGTATATTAGCCACAATTTCCAAAACTCTTGAAGATTTGACGACAAGGGAACATTAGAACATAGAACCGATGGTTATTTGAAAGAAAATGTAAGTCTACATCACATACAGTTTTTATATGCATAAATTATTATTATTTTTAACATCTCACTTTGTTCATTTGCGCAACAAAATATGGTCCGTGAATGTTAGGTCCTCATCCGCAAAATTCATCATTTGGTCTGCCGAATGACTAGTAAAGAAGTTGACAACTTGGAATTCGAAATCCCTTCAATCCTACCATTGAATTCGCTTGCTGCAGCTTTGGAAAAGGATGAAAGATTGAAATGCAAAGAATTTTCTATTACAATGGTTAGTAATACATACATACATATATACATTTTTTTCAATAAACAATTTTTATATGTTGTTTTTTTTTTTTTTTACAGAAGCAATACGTTTTCAGACTCTTCTTCTTCTTTACTGGCGTAGGCACCGCTTACGCGATTATAGCCGAGTCAACAACAGCGCGCCAGTCGCTTCTTCTCTTCGCTACTTGGCGCCAATTGGATATTCCAAGCGAAGCCAGGTCCTTCTCCACTTGGTCCTTCCAACGGAGTGGAGGTCTTCCTCTTCCTCTGCTTCCCGCGGCGGGTACTGCGTCGAATACTTTCAGAGCTGGAGTGTTTTCATCCATCCAGACAACATGACCTAGCCAGCGTAGCCGCTGTCTTTTAATTCGCTGAACTATGTCAATGTCGTCGTATATCTCGTACAGCTCATCGTTCCATCGAATGCGATATTCGCCGTGGCCAACGCGCAAAGGACCATAAATCTTTCGCAGAACTTTTCTCTCGAAAACTCTTAAAGTCGACTCATCGGTTGTTGTCATCGTCCAAGCCTCTGCACCGTATAGCAGGACGGGTATAATGAGCGATTTATAGAGTTTGGCTTTTGTTCGTCGAGAGAGGACTTTACTTTTCAATTGCCTACTCAGTCCAAAGTAGCACCTGTTGGCAAGAGTAATCCTGCGTTGGATTTCCAGGCTGACATTGTTGGTGGTGTTTACGCTGGTTCCAAGATAGGTGAAATTATCTACAACTTCAAAGTTATGACTGTCAACAGTGACGTGAGTGCCAAGTCGCGAGTGCGACGACTGTTTGTTTGATGACAGGAGATATTTCGTCTTGCCCTCGTTCACTGCCAGACCCATTTCTTTTGCTTCCTTATCCAGTCTGGAGAAAGCAGAACTAACGGCGCGGGTGTTGAGGCCGATGATATCAATATCATCGGCATACGCCAGCAGTTGCACACTCTTATAGAAGATGGTACCTTCTCTGTTGAGTTCTGCAGCTCGAATTATTTTCTCCAGAAGCAGGTTGAAAAAGTCGCACGATAGGGAGTCGCCTTGTCTGAAACCTCGTTTGGTATCGAACGGCTCGGAGAGGTCCTTCCCGATCCTGACGGAGCTTTGAGTGTTGCTCAGCGTCAGTTTACACAGCCGTATTAGTTTTGCGGGGATACCAAATTCAGACATCGCGGCATAGAGGCAGCTCCTTTTCGTGCTGTCGAAAGCAGCTTTGAAATCGACGAAGAGGTGGTGTGTGTCGATTCTCCTTTCACGGGTCTTTTCCAGGATTTGGCGCATGGTGAATATCTGGTCGGTGGTTGATTTACCAGGTCTAAAGCCACACTGATAAGGTCCAATCAGTTTGTTGACGGTGGGCTTTATTCTTTCACACAATACGCTCGACAGAACCTTATATGCGATGTTGAGGAGGCTAATCCCACGGTAGTTGGCGCAGATTGTGGGGTCTCCTTTTTTATGGATTGGGCATAGCACACTTAAATTCCAATCGTTGGGCATGCTTTCGTCCGACCATATTTTACAAAGAAGCTGATGCATGCTCCTTACCAGTTCTTCGCCGCCGTGTTTGAATAGCTCGGCCGGCAATCCATCGGCCCCTGCCGCTTTGTTGTTTTTCAGGCGTGCAATTGCTATTCGAACTTCTTCATGGTCGGGCAATGGAACGTCTGCTCCATCGTCATCGATTGGGGAATCGGGTTCGCCTTCTCCTGGTGTTATGTGTTCACTGCCATTCAGCAGGCTGGAGAAGTGTTCCCTCCATAATTTAAGTATGCTCTGGGCATCAGTGACTAGATCACCTTCGGGGGTTCTACAAGAGTATGCTCCGGTCTTGAAACCTTCTGTAAGCCGCCGCATCTTTTCGTAGAATTTTCGAGCATTACCCCTGTCGGCCAGCTTATCAAGCTCTTCGTACTCACGCATTTCGGCCTCTTTCTTTTTCTGTCTACAAATGCGTCTTGCTTCCCTCTTCAACTCTCGGTATCTATCCCATCCCGCACGTGTTGTGGTCGATCGTAACGTTGCGAGGTAGGCAGCCTGTTTTCTCTCCGCTGCGGCACGGCACTCCTCGTCGTACCAGCTGTTCTTTTGCGCTTTCCGAAAACCAATGGTTTCAGTTGCAGCTGTACGTAAGGAGTTTGAAATGCCGTCCCACAGTTCCCTTATACCGAGTTGTTGACGAGTGCTCTCAGAGAGCAGGAGTGCAAGCCGAGTAGAAAAACGTTCGGCTGTCTGTTGTGATTGCAGCTTCTCGACGTCGAACCTTCCTTGTGTTTGTTGGCGTGCGTTTTTTGCTGCACAGAGGCGGGTGCGAATTTTGGCTGCAACAATATAGTGGTCCGAGTCGATGTTAGGACCTCGGAGCGCACGCACATCTAAAACACTGGAGACGTGTCTTCCGTCTATCACAACATGATCGATCTGGTTGGTGGTTTTTCGATCCGGAGACAGCCAGGTAGCTTGATGTATCTTCTTATGCTGGAATCTAGTACTACAGATAACCATATTTCGGGCCCCGGCGAAGTCGATCAGCCTCAACCCATTTGGGGATGTTTCCTCGTGGAGGCTGAATTTACCGACCGTAGTGCCAAAGATACCTTCTTTGCCCACCCTGGCGTTGAAGTCGCCAAGCACGATTTTGACATCGTGGCGGGGGCATCTCTCATAAGTGCGCTCCAAGCACTCATAAAAGGCATCTTTGGTCACATCGTCCTTCTCTTCCGTCGGGGCGTGGGCGCAAATCAGCGATATGTTGAAGAACCTCGCTTTGATGCGGATTGTGGCTAGACGTTCATTCTCCGGAGTGAATGATAGTACTCGGCGACGGAGTCTCTCTCCCACCACGAATCCAACACCAAACTTGCGCTCCTTTATATGGCCACTGTAGTAGATGTCACAAGGACCTACTCGTCTCTGTCCTTGTCCCGTCCATCGCATTTCTTGGACGGCGGTGATGTCAGCCTTTATTTTCACGAGGACATCAACCAGCTGGGCAGCGGCACCTTCCCAATTAAGGGACCGGACATTCCAGGTGCATGCCCTCAAATCGTAGTCCTTATTTCGCTTGCCATGGTCGTCATCAAAAGGGGGGTCTCTCATCCGAGGCTGTTTGGTTGTTTTCATTGGTGCGTTTTTTTTACGTGGCGGGTCCCAAACCCAGCGCACAACCCTAAGTAGGGGATATTTCGCCTTCTCACCTTAGCTCGCCTTCAAACGGATGTTCTTAGGCTACCCAGAGGATACTTGGTCAGAGACCGGAAGTCGTGAGCTGCTTGAGTCATATGTAAAAGAATCGTTTCTGGCCACTCCCAAGTGAATGGCGATCAGAGAACTTTCCTCACTTGCGTGAACTTCTACACATGACTTTTCAGACTAAAAGATAAGTAGTTCAGCTAGTGTACAGGATGTGTTGCGAAGTCTGTACACTGGGACGGAAGGGGTTGGAAGCTACCTTCCTCCAAATTCCTGTTGGTTTCTAACATTTTATATAGTAAATTTTGTTTTTTAATCTAACATAAAAGGATTTGTTTTAATTTATACTTTTCATTACGATATTTTTTAAATTCTTTTATAACTTACGGCATGCCAACTTATGAAAACAATGTTCGGAAGACCATCGAAATGAGCCACCATAAACACAAACAAACAATATATAGAAAGAGAAAAACTTAGGATATTTAATTATATATTATTATAATTACTTATGTTTTATATTTATGAAATAATTATGAATTCAAATTCAAATATCAAATGAAATATTTAATTTAACAATGTGATTTTTGTTAAAAGTAATTACAAAAACATGAATTATTAAAAAAAAATACTACAAAAAATAATTTATTTTATCTTGATATTCTAACTCGAGCCTCCGGAATACCAAGCCCTGTGTTTAACCACTAAGATAATATGTGTTGCGTCCTCAGGATTTCCTGAAAGCAGTTTTTTCCATTTGCCTTCAATTTAAACAAAGTGTGAGAATGGAATATATAGTTTTACTGTATCAGAAAATGTGTGCTCAAGAAGGTGACAAAAATCATATGTATTATACTACTGTGCCCAAAAAATAAGGTGACATTTGAATTTAAGCTGCGCGCGTCGAAGGATTTGGAGAATTATTTTTTTTTTTTAGGTTGGTAGTACTGTCAGTCACATTTATGTCAAATTTCATGTCATCGCTTTTTGCGATGTCGAAATTTGTTGAGCAAAGAATTTGCATTAAATTTTGTTTACGGAATCAATTTTCTGCTGCGGATACGTTGAGGATGGTGTCTTTGGTGATGAGTCTAGGTCTAAAAAAATGTTTACAAGTGGTATAGTGAGTTCCAAGCCGGCCGTGAACGTGTCGAAGACGAAGAGCGTCCAGGGCGACCATCAACCTCAACCGACGAAACTCACGTTCAAGAAATTAAAGATTTGGTGTTGAAAAACTGTCGACTAACAATTAGAGACCTTGCTGATGAAGTTGGCATATCGAAAGGCTCAGCCAATACCATTTTGAAGGATGTTTTGGGCCTCAAGCGCGTCAAATCTCGGCTGGTACCGAAAACATTGAATTTTTTGGAAAAAAGGCGTCGCATTGAAGTGTGTGAAACGATGTTTTCCGACTACCAGGGTGTCATGAAATGCATTATAACTGGCGATAAGGCTTGGATCTATGCTTACGACCCCGAAACAACCGATCAATCGAGCGAATATCGTGCCAAAAGAGAGCCGAGACCAAAAAAATCGCGCCAAAGTCGCTCAAAAGTCAAGGTCATGTTGACTGTTTTCTTCGATTATCTTGGTGTTCTGCATTATGAATTCCTTCCAACCGGTCAAACAGTCAATATTATTTGAACGTTATGCGTTGTTTGCGTAACGCTATCCGCCCAAAAAGGCCGGTATTTTGGAAAGACAGTTCTTGGTTTTTACACCACGATAATGCCAAAAAGTCAACCCATATCGTTCCGCAACCACCGTATTCACCTGATCTGGTGCCGTGCGACTTCTGGCTGTTCATCAAGCTCAAAAGACCTCTCCGGGGACACCGTTTTTATACGATAGAAGAGATTCAAACCACAGCGAAGACGGAACTGAAGGCCATCCCGGGAAGTGACTACAACCAGTGTTTCGAAGATTGGAAAATCCGTTGGCAAAAGTGCATTGCATCGGGAGGGGATTACTTTAAAGGGGATGAAATTGATTTGGAAGAATAAATAAAGAATTTTCAAAATAAATAAAATGTCATTGCTTGGCCACAGAGTATATATGTACTATGTGTATACTACTGTGATCAAATTGAAAGGTGAATTTTCATCTCTTTCAAAGTAATCATCACCGAATTTTCCAGTCAGAGTCTTATTCGATTCAGTTTTTATAATACTGCAACAAGTTGTTTTCTTTTTTTTTTTTTTGTTTTGTTTTTTTTTTTTTTTGTTTTTTTGCCATATCGTTTTGTATTTATTGAATCTGATTTTTGTTTTAAAAGCCTAATAATAAGTTACAAAGCCTTACAAGTATTTTAAAAAAGCTCAAGTAAGTGAGTGAGCTGTTTTGGTCATATCTCTTCTTTTAAGTGTTTGATAGCAGAAATGTACCAAAGCATTAGCTAAAGGGTTTGGGTGATCTCGAAGTTTAGATACAAAAATTTATTTAAATCTGCAGTCCTCTACTTCTTTCTTGACCATAAAAATACCAAGGTCTTTATGAATATTTTCATTACGCATGTTATGGTAAACACTTGATTGTTCTAAGCATTTTTATTGGAACCTTTGTAATATATCAGTATTAGTTGCACAGGTCGTACCACACAGTTGAATGCCATACATCCAAATCGGCTTTATAACCGCATTATATAAAAGCACTTTGTTGACTAGGCTAAGTTTGAAGTTTTTATTCAAAAGCCAATTTAAATTTGCAGCTCTTATCTTCATGGAAGCTATTTTGTTAGATATGTGTTTTCTCCACGTAAGTCTTCTATCTAATAACAAGATAAGTTATTTCATTCGCTTGAAGTACTAAAATATTGTTCATTTTTACTACCGGACACATTTTTGGTCTAACACTTATGTTCATTCATATTTATACGCCAGTTGGCTAGCCATTCTTCGACAGACATTAAGTGTTCGGCTAATATTCTTGATGCTATTATGTGGCATTTGTTACGGCTCACTTAAGCTGTGTCATCCGCAAAAGTGTGTATAGAATTGGACCTACATAGAACACTGCCCTGTGGTACCACAGCCCTTATCTGCCCCATTCTTTAAACAAGACTCCAATGTTTTATACAATCTTAGAGGTAGAATTTTTTTAATATTACATAAAAGGCCTTCATACCACACCTTAACAATGGCTTGAGCTACGTCTAGAAATAAAGCTGAACAGTACTATCTGTGCAGTACTATCTGAGCACTTCTACAGCAATATTTGGCAACTCAGTTTGCCTTTTTGGGCTAATATTATCATGTCCTGGTGACTTTTTGGGTTAAGTTCTTTTATTATTCTAATAATTTCAGAAGGAGAAGTCTTAAAAGACTCGAATGACTCGTTAACTGTGTTGGGTAAGCTGGGCAATTTATCTGCCATTCCCGTCGTGCATGCCTTTTTCCATTTACAAGCATTTCTAATTCCCTATTAGTATATCTGGTACCAAGCGACTTATAATTTTTGTTTGGCGTTTCTACGACAGCCGCGCTAGTTATTATATCATTGAGTTCTCTTGTGCTTTCGTCAACATCTCTTCCTGTATTTATTTTGTGCTCAATATTTGTGCTCAGGAGAGTGATCAGAAGATAGATCTGTCATGTATCAGCTGTTATGTGCGATTTATGTATATTTTTGATTACAGCAAAATCAATTAAATCCGGTATTTTCTTACGATCACTAGGCCAGTATGTCGTCTAACCAGGAGATATTATTTCAAGGTTATTGTGTCTATTTATAATAGTATGATACAGATGTCGGGCTTTCGGATTCACAACTAATAGTGAGCTCCAATACGTGTGTTTTGCATTGCAATCTCCACCTGCTAGAAATCTATAGTCTAGTGTTCCAAAAAAGCCTGTGAATTGGATGTCTGTAATTTTAAACAGAGCTGGGCAGTATATGGCTGCCAGGTTGAAGTCCCCGCAGCGAATTTTTATAGTTATTGTTGTAGCTTGTAACTGCGCTGTGGCAACCCCTGTAGTTAGCAGTGTGATTTCCTCCGTCATCGGGTGTATTTCCTTTTTCTTTAGTTGGTTAGAATTTAGCATCAATTATATTTTGAACATAGGTTGTGGGACTTTGTTCCTGTTAAAAATATTTACTACTGATTTAAAGCTAAAACCACCTCATTCCTGTGCTTCTTTAACATCGTTATATTTTACCGAAGACTCTATACCTTTTATGACAACAACTAGGCCTTTTGAGCTCTTAAGTTAGTAAGAGTAGTAATTATTGTTATTGTTTGACAGGTCTTTTATAATATCCATGACAGTGTATTTTTTTTAATTTTTGTTTCAACTGCATTACCTTTTTTCAAGGGCACAATATGAAAATTGTTTGTGCCTATTAAATTGCTTAGTTTGGAGACAAGTGCATTTGAGCTACGCTCACGAAAATAAATGGAGGGGGTTTGGTATTCACGACTTTGGTGGTAACCTTAACAAAATGGGCGTGACACCGCCTACTTTTTGGTGAAATCACATATGTCGGGATCCAACTAACCGATTCTTATGTCACGTTGTTAAAATGAGCGAAATCGGAAAATAACCTAGCCTAGTTCCCATATAGAACAACGTTAATTTCCAGTTGATTCGTTCAGTTTTCAGTATGCAAATCAAGAAGCAATTAAGGTACTTTTTGAATCTAGCGCCGCCTGGTGGCACCATCTATATGTCGACTGGTGCGTTAGAATCAGCTATCAATTATTCAGCGAGAGTTTCATAACATTTCATTGATTGGAAGTGAAGTTATTGCGTTTTAAGAGTGATTATGTTTGTGTTGTCGGTGCGAAATCAAGCTTCGCAGCCAACATTAAATTTTGATTCAAAATTGGTAAAATTTTTACGGAAACCTTTCAATTGATGAAACAAGTTTATCCCGTAGCAGAGTGCACGAGTGGTTTCAACGTTTTCAAAGTGGTCGTGAGGACATAAATGACGATCAACATGTGGGCCAATCAAAAACACCATCACCGAAAATTCCATCGACACTGAGCGTGAATTCATCAAAAATCAGCCGAAATCATCATTGAATGAATTCATGGAAATGGAATGACACATCTCCAAAACACCGATTTATCGCATTTTGACCGAACATTCGGGCTTACGAAAGGTGTGTGCACGATTTGTTCCAGTGTGTGTTGTTTGTTTGGATAATACGCCGTCTCATCCATCGACGCTTGTGACCGATTATTTGACCAAAAATCACATTTTAACCATTAACTACTCTCCTTATTCATCTGATATGGCACCGTGCGACTTCTTCCGTTTAAGTAAAATGCATTTTCCTATGAAAGGAAAGCGTTATGCAGACGTAGAGGCCACGGCTTGCAGCGGCGTACTGGCAGCCATACCGGCCAACGAGCCAAAACACTCGTTCGACATTATTTGTTTTATTATACTGTTTTCATAACTGATTAAAAACTACTTATTAAGCTGTGTTTTTGCTTTAAACATCTAGAAAGTTCTTGGATCCCGATTCCCAGTTCTTTTCCCCTTTCTTAATATCGCACATAAGATCAAATCGAGTGTAGTGTGTGAAAGCCTGAAGCCCACCATCAACAAACTGAATGGACCATATCAGTGTTCAAATCAACTACCGACCAGATTCTTACAATACGCCAAATATTGGAAAACACCCGTGAAAGGAGAATCGACACACACCTCCTTTTCGAGGATTTCATACATCCGTAAGGCTAATACGACATCGAAATTTCCATCAGGATCGGTATGGGCCATTCCGAGCCGTCCGATATCAAGCAAGGTTTCAGAGAAGGTGATATTGATATTATTGGTATCAACAACGGCAACGGTAGTGCTGCTTTCTCCAGACTGGATAAGAAGCGAAGCATATAGGTCCTTTTGTGAACGAGGACAATACGAAATATCTTCCGTTAACAGGAACAGGTGCTACTTTAAGCTGAGTTGACAATTGAAAAGTCTCTTGACGAACAAAGACTAAACTCTATAAATCCTTCATCGTTCCCGTCCTGCTTTATGACGCAGAGGTATAGGCTATGACAACAACTAGTGCATCGGCCATAGGAGTGTTCGAGAGAAAGGTTTTGAGGAAGATTTGCGCATTGGCAACAGCGAATACCGCAGCCGATGAGCTTTACGAGATATACGGCGACATTGACATAGTTCAGCGAATTAAGAGACAGCGGCTGCACTGGCTAGGTCACTCCAGCCTTGATGGTTTTCGATTCGTACCTGCCAGTGAAGTTTTTTTAAATAGAAATTTATTGTGGGAAAATCTGCTTTCAAAATGTCTTTGAATTCATAAAGCATTTCAGCTGTGCAGTGTATTCCGTAACAATTTTTGGGTTTATATGCTCTTTCAGAATACCTATTACATTTTTCGGTATGTCGTACTTTATTTAGTAGTTTTTATTGTTAAAAGAAATCGTCTCTAAGATAGTTATTTTTGTTTCGTTGTCTATTACTATTTGTTGTTTAAATTATTGTATGTTTTTTTTTATCAGAATCCCGAGCGTCGGTTGACTTTCTAGAACTATTTAAATTATTAATAATTTGAGTGGGCCACGCGTCAGTGACTACATTTTTAACCTTTGATTTTTAAATTATTTTTAGAGAAAATTCTTCAATTAATGGATGACAAAAGCTGATGGTCAATGTGTAACATATTCCCAAATCACTAACACTCTTTATATACAACAATTACGCAGTGTTTTTAGAGCCCACACTAATCAGTAGAATTTAATGTTTTTGAGATAAATGTTTCAAACATTGTTCACCACAAGTGTGTATTTCCGTCCGTATATAAAGGGCTTTTCCAGAGAGTAATAGGACTGAGTCGATTTAAAAAATTTATTAAACCAATCGTTACGATTTTTTAAAAACTTTCAAAGAAGGCTCTTTCTGCGTAGATGCAGTGCTACCGGCGCGATTTCCATGCATTGAAGGCGTCACGGAAAGTATTCTCCTAGCCTTGAGACAAGTTGTAAATGCAAAAAAAAAAAAAAGTCCGCGGGGTCACATCTTTTCGGACATACCCTATAGAAAGCAGTTTCTCCTGTGTCTATTAAAATCACAAAGATTTGGCTAGTGTTTGTA
>JBAWJQ010005734.1:0-20994 GCA_037783105.1 Bactrocera zonata | reverse complement strand
TATGAGTTACTTCTATGGAAAGAAAATAATTGAGGATTTGCGATGCGACCTATGGTCTGTCGGGCCCATTCCATAGTCCCATCAACTAGCTTAAAGGCCAATTACTTTCAATTTGGCTCCGCAATTTATTTAAATGTTTTGTCAAAAGCTTTTTGAGCCAATCCCTCAGCAGACCCAACAGACCTTTACCCATTTGATTTTTCTTTAGAAATCCATTTAAATTTTTTATGCGGAATTACGAGCAGGCCACTTATTTCCCCAAAGAAAAATCCATTTAAACGAGCGCACATGAACTTCACATATGTCAAGGGAATAAAATCAACAACACGAATACAAAAACAAATTCTAAACTTTGAAAGTTTGACAAATAAAGTGGATGAAAACAAAAACTAAGTTAGCAAACTAAGCAGACAAGCATGTCATGGCGCCGCTGCTCGCCCAAACCTTTGAACTAATTTAATTTCGGTGTTTTGCTTTATTCACTTATTCCTTTTTAATTTGAATAAATGCAAAATGAGCTAAAAGCGAGCGTCTGCACGACAATAAAAAAATAATGAAAAGTTAAGGAAGAGCAACTGTATGAAACTATAATTTGGTTTCGGTGACAAGCCGAAAATTTGTTAAAACTTTTATAACTCATAACCGTTATACATTAATGTGTTCGTGTACAGTATATGTATGTACACAACGGCACGTGGAAAGTTCATTGCTGCAAAGCGGCTGAAAGTACGCAGTTATGAAAAACAAAAGCAAAAATAAAAAGAGCGAAGTCAGAAAGAAATGACAAATTGCACGAGTAAAGCATTTAATGAGCGACATAAAGTTTTCGACCACAGAGCCGGCGGTTGGTAGACTGCAGTCGGCAAGCCACCAGACAGTAAAGCCTGCTCGTCTTTGCAACAGTGGCAGAACTTGTTTGTGGAATTCTGCCACTAGTGAAATGATAGTGAGTTGCCTTGGAAAAACATAACACTTACTTAAAGAGATTTCACTTCATGTCATTTAATTGAAAAGTCATCACAGGGGAGGTTTCTCTCGACTCCATCCGACAATCTTTTCATAAGCATATTAATTAGTAGACGTGGTCGTCCTCGTCAAATCCGAAGTTCTGAGTTCATGCACTTATCAATACCATGACCGCTTAAAGTGGGCCTTTCTAAGCAACTGTAAGGAACTAGTATATGAAAGATCAACTTTCGCAACCTGAACACCATAAATGCTTTATAATAGTTTTGCGTTTCAGTCGAAAGGTTGTCTTATGCTCAGAGGTCAGTGTTTCAGCGAGAAGATCAATTTGTGTGAGTATGAATTTTCGGAATGCGTCGAATATTCCAACTCTTAGATAGGATTAGATTGATAAATGAGCAATGCACCTTGACCTTAGGTCTATTGTGTCCTCTCTTAATCACAAAGATTCAACCAGCTCCACCATATTGTTGAAGTCCGATATACTGCTAACAAATCGTTGTGATCCCTATTTGAAAACATGGAAACAAGGGTCTTCTTACTCTTACTAATGGATCTTGGTTGTTTCATGTTTCCATTCTATTAAATGGTAGATATTATGAGGAGCTCTTTAATGGCAGAAATATGTTCATAGATTTGAGATTTCCTCTAATAAAAAATTCTCGAAACAACCAAACTAAATTCACTAACACTTCTTGGAGAGGAAATTTCTTACTTTCATAAAACCCGGAGAGAGCACTAGGAACCAATATTTACTAACATCAATTTTGCTAACAGTTGTATTCCATATACGACAATCTATACAACTATCTGAAAACAGACTAAACATTATCTTATTAGAACCCATCGAAGCCATCTTTAAGTAGAGATACTTGATTTGCTGGGTTCGGTTTTTACCAAGAGATACGGAAAGTTTTAGCATCCTCTATGTAGAGAGTTGTTTATTTTATAAAGTGGATAACAAGAGCCCTTTCCCTGCTAGTATTGAGGCAGACAGGTATAGCGAAAGTACTGAACTTTAAGTGGATTTCTCTCTTTTTTTCTTCGCGTAAAAAACACTTCTCTTGTATACCAAAAGTGACCCTGACTGGTTCATTTAAACTTTGCGCGCAAACCGAATCTATAAGTATATTCTTCACAGATTGGTACAACCTATTTTATGTTCATCTTAAATTTGATCTTCATATGCCTATAAGCGTGCGTTTGACAGCTGTTTTTCCACGACTCGAAAAGTTTGACCGCCGTTTCTTACCATCGGAAAACCAAAAGTTGAACGACTTGTTTGGTTGGAATTTCCAATGGAATCAGGACTATCAAATCGTTGAAAATGTTGCAGATTGGTTTTTGGACGGACGTAAGCATTTGAGTGAGGCAAACAGCAAAGTTGATGAACTTTCTTCAGTCATATAGTCCCTCTATCATTGTTAATGACGATAAATTTGAAAAAAGTTAGAGAAACATTGCTTGAAAATCGTATTGTAGGTATCATAGAGAAAACAGAGGATCTCAAATTTCATATTTTCGTTAAAGTTTTGGTTAAAAGTTTGGTTGAAGTTTTACTTAAAGTTTTGTTTAAAGTTTTGGTTGAAATTTTGTTAAAAATTTTGGGTATAAAGTGTGTCAAAGCCAGATTCGCACAAAAAAACCTGACATTGTATTCAAAAACGACGAGTCGAGGTCGGAAGATAAATGCTTGATCATTTAGCTGCGGACCCCACATTCATCAAACGCAACATTATTGGTGAAGAGGTGTGAGTTTATGAATATGTCGTTTTAAAAACCCAGCGAACAGTGCCTAAAAATGAGTCAAAACCGAAAAATATTAAATTCGCTGAAATCACTGAGGCTTTTATCAATTGTATTGAAAGTGTAAATAAGTGCTTTTATTGCTGTTCTTTGTAAAGCAACAATAAACCATTTGCATTGAAACACGCAAAAGTGATATTTTTCAGTCCGGGTCAAATTTGATAAGAGAATAATTAGTTTTTTTTTTTTTTGAAGGTTTATAAAAAATGTATGGAAAATGTAAATAAGTATGAAGTACGTGAAAAAGTGTTTTTCTTCGGTCCGGGTCAAATTTGATCAGAGAGTAATATTTTTTTTAAGTTTATAACAATTGTATTGAAAGTGTAAATAAGTGTAAAGTACGTGAAAAAGTGTTTTCAGTCCGGGTCAAATTTGATCAGAGAGTAATACTTTTTTTTAAAACTTATAGCAATTGTATTGAAAGTGTAAATAAGTGTAAGCATGCTTGTATTGATGTCCTCTTTAAAGCGACAATAAAGTTCTTGTATTAAAATACGTGAAAAAGTAATTTTTTTCAGTCCGGGTCAAATTTGATCAGAGAGTGAAAAAAATTTTTAAAGCAATAAAGCACAAATATCCCTGTTAATTGGATTATACAAATTTAAGTAGACAAAAATGTTAATATTTTTGGACGCTAAAATTTTGAAGATCATTTAGTAAAATCCCCTCCATTTGAATCAAGTTCTATGGAAATATAAATTCAGAATCGGCTACGGAACGCTGATGGATTTTAGCGCGACATATTTTTTTTTTTTTTTTTTTTTTTTTGTATACTAAAGACACAGTCGAGGTTCTCAAACAAAAAATTTTTTTTTGTAATTTTCATTTTGAACTCAACTAAGATTTCAAACACAAACGATTTACTGCTCATACAGGACACATAATTTAAGAAAACATTAAAAAATAATATTATTTTTTCCCACCTCGCAATTCTGTTTCCTTTTTGATCAACATTTCTTCGTTTAATTTAGACAGTTTCTACATTTTCCCAAAAGCGCTATGGCATAGGCGAGCATTTTCGCACATAAAATCAACATTAATTTATCGCACTTCGGACCACTTTATTTAAAATTTTAATGAAATTGTAAAATCAATGCATCAATTGTCAGCGACTCTTCACCCATTAACTTTTGCCATTTCACCAAATTGAATTACGTCACGCACACTCACACACATGCACGCCCCCACAGACATACGCGCTCGACAGCGCAAATGAACTCGCGCTCACTCACTTAATTGAACGATTGAACTGTTGCATGCCACATGGGCGGCATGATAAAGCAGCAAACGGCAAAATGTACATTGGCAAGTTATGCAACAAAAGTGTGCGTGTGTGTGTGTGTGCATTTGGCGCACATTGCGTGTTAATTACGTAGCATGAAATTGAAAAGCGCACAAATGGAAAAAAATTAAATTAAAAAGCTCTATAAAACTATGTATTTAATTAAATTCCTTTTCAAATCGCGGCGAGCGCAAACACAGCAAGTTGATATATTGCATGCGTGTGGCATAAGTCGCGTGCAACAGCGAGCGGTGCGCAACAAAAAAATTATGGAAAACGAGAAAGACAATAAAAGCGGAATTAACCATAATTCACCTGCAATGCACATATTTAGCGCAACACTGTTGTTATTGTTGCTATTCTGTTGCAATTCCTGTGTGCATTTGCTGCTGCTGCTTCTTTACACGACGCGTTGTTGTTGTTTTTGTGCTTATAATATAATTTTTTCTTCAATTTGAAATTCGCTCGTTTTGTTCACAGCGGCAAAGCGTTTTCATGGTTCGTTGAACGGAAAATATATGCGCTGCCATGTACCGCTGTGTGTGTGTGTGTGGTTGTAGCCGAAGGTGTTTAATGTGGGCTGAAAGGTGTTCAAAATGTGCCGGAGGGCGGTGGCAAACAGCAAACACTATGCATTTGTGCGGTAAATGAGTGGGTTCCTTGTTTGAGGCGGCAAAATATTGCTCATGCAACATGCGACATGCCACTGCAGGCTTATAAGCACATATGCTTACTGCATTTTAAACTTAGTAAAGTCTCAGCGGGCCGCAATGCGGCGCACATGTGGTCTGATGATTGCCGAAGGAAACTAATAAATTACTGAAAAGCGGCAAACTTATGTGATGTCATGCGGCGCAGTATGTGGCAGGCATTGAGGCATATGCGAGCAATGTTGCAAAAATGTTGTTGTTAAGGGGTTTTCAAATACATATCTATCATTTTTGGTGTTCGATTTCTATAATCATTAGTCACCCGACACCCTCATCTCATAGGCTTAACAGAAATCGCTCTCTGTTCTCAGTATTGCGATAAAAACTAACAATACCGTTAACTTTACTTTCTGTTTAACTCGACTTAGAAAAGTGACCACATCTACCAGGTTGTTAGGCGAGAAATCTCTTGCATATTGGCCCCCTTATTGATATAGAGGAACCTCCAAAGTCGAGCATTGGTCATACACAATAAATCTTAGGACCTAGACAGAGTAAAATTGTATAATTTACGAGCTCTTAGACAGATTAGGGTGCCTGGCCCGAGCGGGTATTGAAGAAAACTGCAAGGCTGATGAGCTTGCGGGAGCCAATACTTCAGCCTACTACCTGCAGAATGGAAACGGGTAGGAGGTTCGTTGGCTGATGACGGTTCACTATGGCTGGCTGGGTCTCAGACTAGCTGGGTAAGCGGAGAATATTCCATAAGAGGTTTAGTAAACTTTTCATTCTTAGCAAAGTCCACATTTCGATGATTTTACGATTTCTAACTTGATACGGTCCGACCGTGAGTCACATTTTATAGGCTCCCACTTCTATAATTTGCTTGCGGTAGAGATAGAACCATCTTAACACTTTCTCCTCGAAAGTTTCGCTTATGCCAAATCAAGGCTAAAAGACTTTGGATCTGATACTTTTAGACCTCCAGGTGGACTATAGGAAATACAAATAAATCACCAAAGCAGATTTGTGATGAGTTCAGGGCGCTTTGCGGATAGATGATATTCAACTACACGAGCATTCTGTTTAACAGAAGACTGTTCATAGCAAGCTTAGTGTGATCTTCCAACATGTTGATGAACCAACCACCTAACCTGACCTAACCTAGCAAGTTTGGACGGTCTACTGCAGCAAAGGTCGCCTGACAAACCAGAGCAAAGATGACTTTTAAAAATCTCTTGAAAGCGAACGAACGTACAATAGTTTTCTGTGTGTTATTTATCAAGGATTGAGCAGAATATTCTTCACGCAAATCGCATTAAAGCAAACCCTCGTACAATTGTGTTCTTAACATAATAATAGGCTGTGTTCTTCTTATCCATACTTGAAACCAAAATTCTTCAAGCAAAAAGTCGCTCGTTTGTAATTTTCCGCAATGAACTCAGCCAGCACACTCTTCCTTTGGCTTCGGACTCGAAAGAGCCCATACTCAGAACATATATTTCGATGACATAGAGCTCCTATAAGAATACTTAAATCGCCTCCAAAAATCAAGACAATTTTAGTTATGTATTCTCCTCCAATATCTCGAACCTACTAACACTCCCACGTATGCATGACCTAATAATATTACTTCCCTGTTATATTTACATCCTATATATATTACATATACTATATACTCCATGTAATGTAGTAGCATGCCACACTCAATCCACATGTGTTGCAACATATGCATGCCGCCGCCTTAAGTGGTGTCAAACTTTATAAAAACATTCTCACATGAACTTGTTTGCGCGCGGTACTTAAGCTTTTGCGTCGCGCTTGCCACTCGCTGTTGTTGTAATTATGTTGCGGCTTGCCGCGGCAACAACTTTGGCTGTTTGTTGTTTTTCGCGGTATTCCCTTATTTTCTTGTTACCTTGATTCATGACACATTACATTAATCGTCGCTGTCGTTTGCCAAAAACTCATTTTCCACGCCTCTGCCTCGTTTTTGTCTTCCTCGTGTGTACTTGTGTTGGCACCTCACCCTAATTGTCTTCTACCTGTTTGCTTGCGCTGCCTTCGCTTTTTATCAGCTCCTACTTACCGAATATGCTTCCTACAATTTAATTGAATTTCCTAAATTTTCAAACTTTTGACAGCGAATTTATGGCAATTACACCTTGAGCTTTTCTGTACATACATTCATATGTTTGACGGTAATATGTTGAGGTTTGTGTTAATAGAATATATTGACATAAGATGCAATTAAAAAACGAAACTTTTATCAAAAAAACTCTCATTATTAGAATACATATATTACGAGTTTTGTTATTATCTGCTTGACTTTATATATCTCATTTATAGTACATGAATTATTGCATCTGTTCTTCGCACAAAAAATGTTGAACAATTTATGTCAATTCCTTATCTTCTGATCGTCTAACAAAGGTAATACTTGAGACAACTTTTGACATTATTTTATTATCCATGTGTTCGTCTGTCTGTATATTAGCATCCTAGTCTCTCAGCTATTTGAGCGTACCAATCTGAAATTTTACAATTTTCTTTTCTCCTTAGAAGCTATTCATTTGTCAGAATCGTCAATATCGCCAGTTTGGTGCCAATTAACGCATCCAAATGTGATGCACTTCTCCACCTGGTCATATTCCAATGGAGTAGAGCTCTTCATCTTCCTCTATTTCTCTCGAAAACTCGTAACGCTGACTCATTTGATGTTGTAATGTCTTTCTTCGTCAAAGAGAACTTTACTTCTAAATTGCCAACTCAGTTCGAGGAAGCACCTGTTAGCAAGAGTTATTCTGCGTTTAATTTCGAGGCTGAGGTTCTTGCTGATGTTAAAGACTGGTTCAAATTAGACAAAATTATCTACGACTTCAGAAGTTATAACTGTCAATATTGACGTGGGAGCCAAGTCGCTGAGTGGCGACGACTGTTTGTTTGATGACAGATGATATTTCGTCTTGCCCTCGTTCACTTCAAGACCCATTTGCTTCGATTCATTGTCCAATCAGTAGTAAGCAGAACTAACGGTACGGTTATTAAGGCCAATGATATCACGTATCTTTGGCATACGCCAACAACTGTACTACTCATAGAAGATTGTACCTGCTCGATTAATCTCTGTGGCTCGAATCATGTCCTCCAGCTTTAGATTGAAGAAGTCGCACGAGAGGTAGTCATCTTATCGGAAACCTCGATTGGTATCGAGCGGCTCAGAGAAGTTGTTTCGATCCTGACCGAGCATTTTGATATTGATCAACGTCCGTCTTCAAAGACGAGTCTCTTGTCCGAGAACTGTTTGATCTAATTTTTCATTGGCGTAGTTTTATTATTGACTGGTCACAAAACTCAGCAGTCACAATCCTTGGTGAGCGATGGATTCGTCTTCTCACTTTAGCTCGCCCTCATAACAGATGTCTTTTTGGCTACCCCAAGGATGCTTGATCTAAGACCGCAATTCGTGAGCTGCTTGAGCCATATATAAAAAAATCATTTCTTGCTACATCCCAATTGAAAGGCTGCTACAGAGAACTTTCCTCACTTACATGAACTTCTATATATAGCTCTATCCTTCACGCTTCATACCCAAAACGCTAACCACAACGTGATAAGTTGATTCTTTACAGATAATGAGATCCGGCCACACGACCTTCATTGAATACTATTTGCTACATCAAATATTTGTAGTCATCATAAAGTAGATTCTCCAAAAGACTGCTGGAAGATTTTTAATGGTTCCATAACCGTGATTCAATTGGATATACAAAATTTCCAGTAAACACCTTGTTACGTTGTTTTCTAATAGTAAAAATCGTCAGACAAAGCTTTCAAGATATGTCGTCAACTAAAATGCAAAACAACGTCTCTCAAAAAAAACAAAAATCCTGTCAGATGTAATAACCATATATAACCCCAACTAAAGTTAGGTTTCAATGTATAGTAACCAATATATAACCGCTTTATAACCAAAACTCAAATTTTGTTTCAATGTGAGTGGTTTCTATTGTAATGTTTTTCCTTCGCCTGTAAACTTATGAAAAGTGATGTTACGTTATTTTGAATTTTAGATGACGATATGTAGTTCCACTTTGTCATATAAATACGAATGCCATGCTCTATTTGAAATGCAAGCCTGTATAAATACTTCTGCATAAACTCAAACGACTGCTGCATAATTAGACACACTAAACAACAACAACAACAAATATTTAGAACATGCTTAAATTAATCGTTCGTATGCAAGTGGCTGCCTTGCGGTTGTTTTTGTAATGTCATCCTACTCTAGCGGTGGGCAGCCATCTCCTTAGGATAAACCATAATGTGTTATATTAAATACGTAAATTAGTATAATTGCTAACACACACACACACACCGATCTAAGTAAATATGTAATGAATCCAGCTGATTTGCTTATTCTGCTCTGCTCATTTCAGATGCCACTAACAACAACGCACAGCACACGGCGAGTGCGTATTTAATAAACGCTGTGTAACGGTTCGGTGCGGTTGATTGCTGAAACGCGAACCACAACACACAGACACACACCCACCAATTGGGTGTTTTGCATACGCCAACGGCGTGTAAACATTTAAAACAAACACAAACACACAAGTAACGGAAAATGTTAGTTGTAACAGCGAGCCAGCAGAAGAGTTGGCCCAGCAGTTGTACAGGTAGCGCTGATAGTTGTTGTAGTGATGAAGTTGTGAAGGGTAGCGAAGCAGATGACAACAACTATGGCAGCAGTTGTTGCTGTACGCAAGAGTGTTGCTGTAAAGTGAGTAGTAGTGGGAGTGAAGGCAGCAGAGTCGGTGGTGCGCACAGCAAAAGTCACGTGCCACGCGCCATTGCTGCTTCCTGGCTACACACATATCTGCTGCTCTTCCTGCTCGCCACCACACAGCTGTTGCACGCGGCGCACGGCTATTTGATAATCGTGCACGAGGACGTGCCGGCTGGTACGGTGGTCTTCAACGCGTCGGTCTACAAACTCGGCTCGGAGCGGCATTACAAAATTAACGCACACAAATCGGCGCATTTCGTACATCACCTGGTCGCCGTCAACCACAAAGATGGCCAGATACAATTACGCAAGCAATTGAAATGCGATGGCATCTATTATCCGAATCTGTTCACCTTCTATGTGGACTCGACGTCGAATCGGCTGCGTAGCATTGACTACTACAGCCTGCCGGTGCGTATATTTGTGACGGGACGTGACTGCAACGAGGATCGACGCATAGAGGAGGAGATGCATAGCCGACACTATGAGGAGGAGGAGACGGGTTATTCGAAGCGGCGCAGACGTTATATCGACACCATTGCACAACCCGATCTACGCTACTTCGGCGCTTACTTGGCGCATACGAGTAACAGCGTCGAGCTGACGCCGAGCAGCACGGATGTGGATGTGCTCAATCATAATAACAGTCGGCGTGAGTTCCGCGATGGCGATTTGATATTCGGCGATAATTTCGATAATGAGATGCGTCATCGTATACTCAGTCGTAAGCGGCGCGCGAAGGAACCGCTACAGTTGGAGCCGTCGCTGCATCGACGCATCTCGGATGCGAAGCAGTGGATCTCGGAAACCTATGCCTCCTATGCCATACACACAACGGATAAATGGAATCAAATCTGCTTGCGGCGTTCGCAGTTTATTAACAATCTCAACGCTTTTCTGCCGAAATCGATTTGTCAGTATTGCAAGGTGAACTTTTTGGATGTGAATGATGAGCGTTTTGCGATCGAACATCAGAATCACGATTTGGTGGCCAGCCGTGATGTCTGCATACGCGAATCTATATGGAAGGTTAGCATCACCTTCAATATACGTTGCAATCGTAATGAGATTGTAGATTCGGATCATCGTCTGAAGATCGTCTATCACTATCAGGAGTTCAATGACACCGACATAGCGAAACGCGTGCGTCGTGAGCTGCGTAATCAGTCGCCGTACTTCGAACAGGCGCTCTATGTCGCTTCAGTGTTGGAGGAGCAGCCGGCCGGTTCAGCGGTGACAACAGTGCGTGCGCGCGATCCCGAAGACTCACCAGTAGTATATTCAATGGTTTCGTTGTTGGACTCGCGTTCGCAGTCGCTCTTCAAAGTGGATTCGCGCACCGGTGTGGTCACAACGTCGGCAAGTTTGGATCGTGAGCTTATGGATGTGCACTATTTTCGTGTAGTAGCCACAGACGACAGTTTTCCGCCGCGTTCCGGCACCACAACGTTGCAAGTGAATGTGCTGGATTGTAATGATCATAGTCCCACCTTCGAAGCTGAGCAATTCGAGGCCAGTATACGCGAAGGCGCCACGGTAGGTTCGACGGTGATCACTTTACGCGCCACAGATCAGGATATAGGAAAGAATGCGGAGATCGAATATGGCATTGAGAGTGTAACTGGTGAGTAAAAGAAAGTTTTTGAGAACTCGTCTATAACCTTCATATTAACCTAACTGTATTTTAATATTCATATTTAATTTCTTCTAACAGATGGCACTGGCACGTTGCAAGATCAAGAGCTGCCTATTTTTCGCATTGACGCACGCTCAGGTGTGATATCGACACGTAGTACGTTGGATCGCGAAACTTCGGACAGTTACAATCTCATTGTGACCGCCTCGGATATGGCTTCGGCGCAGAGTGAGCGTAAAACGGCTACCGCAACAGTGATCGTGAAGATATTGGACGACAACGACAACTATCCGCAATTCAGTGAACGTACCTACACAGTGCAAGTGCCCGAAGATCAATGGGGTGATGACAACGTAGTGGCGCACATACGTGCCACCGACGCCGATCAGGGCAACAATGCGGCCATACGTTATGCGATCATTGGCGGCAATACGCAATCACAATTCTCAATCGATTCGATGAGTGGCGATGTGAGTCTCGTCAAACCGTTGGACTATGAGAGTGTACGCAGCTATCGATTGGTTATACGCGCACAGGATGGTGGTAGTCCATCGCGCAGTAACACCACACAGCTGTTGGTGAATGTGATCGATACTAACGATAATGCGCCGCGTTTCTATACCTCACAGTTTCAGGAGTCTGTGCTGGAGAATGTGCCGGTGGGTTACAACATAATTCGCGTACAGGCTTATGATGCGGATGAGGGTGCCAATGCCGAGATCGCTTACAGTATATCAGAACGTGATGATAACTTTCCGCTGGCCGTCGATTCGCGCACCGGTTGGGTGCAAACGATCAAGCCATTAGATCGTGAGGAACAAAGTCGTTACACGTTTCAAGTTGTTGCAAAAGACGGCGGTGTGCCGCCGAAATCTGCAAGCTCCACAGTGGTAATCACCGTGCAGGATGTGAACGATAATGATCCCACTTTCAATCCGAAGTATTATGAGGCAAATGTGGGTGAGGATCAGCCGCCGGGAACGCCTGTGGTTACAGTCACCGCCACGGATCCAGATGAGGACTCACGTCTGCATTATGAACTCACTTCTGGCAACACCCGTGGTCGTTTCGCGATTACTTCGCAGAATGGACGTGGTCTCATTACTATTGCACAATCCTTGGACTACAAACAAGAGAAACGTTTTGTGCTTACCGTAACAGCTACAGATTCGGGTGGTCGCTCCGATACCGCTACCGTGAATATTAATATTACCGACGCCAATAATTTCGCGCCCATTTTTGAGAATGCACCGTACAGCGCTTCAGTTTTCGAGGATGCACCCATAGGCACGACCGTCTTGGTTGTCTCCGCGACCGACAGCGATGTTGGCATCAATGCACAGATCACGTACTCGTTGAATGAAGAAAGTATAAATGGTCTCGGCAGTCCAGATCCCTTCTCGATCAATCCACAAACTGGCGCAATTGTGACAAATGCGCTTTTGGATCGCGAAACTACTAGCGGTTATTTGCTTACCGTCACGGCCAAGGATGGTGGCAATCCATCGCTTAGTGATACTACAGATGTTGAGATAAGCGTGACAGATGTGAATGACAATCCGCCCGTCTTCAAGAATCCACTCTATCAAGCATCCATATTGGAAGATGCGCTTGTCGGTACCTCGGTCATACAAGTATCTGCTACCGATCCCGATATTGGTTTGAATGGTCGTATTAAGTATTTGCTAAGCGATCGCGATGTCGAGGACGGTTCGTTTGTTATCGATCCCACATCGGGTACAATACGCACCAACAAGGGTTTGGATCGTGAGAGTGTAGCCACTTATCATCTCACCGCTATTGCTGTAGACAAAGGCTCACCGCCACTATCGAGCACTGTTGAAGTCCAAATACGTTTGGAAGATGTTAATGATTCACCACCGACGTTTCCTTCGGACAAAATTACGCTTTATGTGCCGGAGAACTCGCCTGTTGGTTCGGTGGTTGGTGAAATACACGCCCATGATCCGGATGAGGGTGTCAATGCAGTGGTACACTACTCTATTATTGGTGGCGACGACTCAAACTCATTTTCTTTGGTCACACGGCCAGGCTCAGAGCGGGCACAGTTGTTGACCATGACTGAGCTCGACTATGAATCCAATCGCAAACGTTTTGAGCTGGTCATACGCGCAGCCAGTCCACCGTTGCGTAACGATGCGCATGTGGAGATATTGGTTACCGATGTTAACGACAATGCGCCAGTATTACGCGACTTCCAGGTGATCTTCAACAATTTTCGCGATCACTTCCCTAGTGGTGAAATCGGCAGAATACCTGCAACGGACGCTGACGTGACCGACAAATTAACCTATCGCATACTCTCTGGCAACAATGCTAATCTTTTGCGTTTGAATACCACCTCAGGCGGTTTAATCTTGAGCCCACAGTTGAATACGAATGTGCCGAAATTTGCTACGATGGAGGTCTCCGTCTCGGATGGCATCAATGAAGCCAAGGCAATTATGCAGCTCTCCGTGCGTTTGATCACCGAAGACATGCTATTCAATTCCGTTACAGTGCGTCTTAATGAAATGACGGAAGAGGCTTTTCTATCGCCACTCTTAAACTTTTTTCTCGACGGTCTGGCTGCTATTATTCCATGTCCAAAGGAAAATATTTTCGTCTTCTCCATACAAGATGATACCGATGTGACAACTCGCATACTGAATGTGAGTTTCTCCGCAAAGCGTCCCGATGTCTCACACGAAGAATTCTACACACCACAATATCTGCAAGAACGCGTCTACTTGAATCGCGCTATATTGGCACGTCTAGCCACAGTTGAAGTGCTGCCGTTCGATGACAATCTGTGCGTGCGCGAACCTTGTCTTAACTTCGAAGAGTGCCTTACAGTGCTGAAGTTCGGTAATGCCTCAGAGTTCATACATAGCGACACAGTGCTCTTCCGTCCCATTTATCCCGTGAATACCTTTGCATGCTCATGTCCCGAGGGCTTCACTGGCAGCAAAGAGCACTATCTCTGCGATACGGAAGTGGATCTCTGCTACTCAGACCCCTGTCGAAATGGCGGCACATGTGTACGACGCGAAGGCGGCTACACCTGCATTTGTTCGCCAAAGCATACTGGAGTTAACTGTGAAACGGACATCTCGACGCTGAAGCCTTGCATGTCCGACGCCTGCGATGGTGGTTATTCCTGCATGAACTCATTTTTGAGCTCACAGCCGCCACCTTACACGGCGACATGTGAGCTCCGTTCACGTTCGTTCTCTAAGAACTCTTTCCTCACGTTCGAAAGTCTCAAACAGCGACATCGATTCAATCTTAAGCTACGGTTTGCAACTGTGCATGAAAATGGCTTGCTGCTTTACAATGGACGGTACAATGAATTGCACGACTTCATCGCGCTTGAAATACTTGAGGGTCATGTTAGCTTTTCATACTCATTGGGCGACAACAAGCAGAGTGTGTCAGTCGTACAACAGGCGAAGGTGTCGGATGGGGAATGGCATGATGTGGAGGTGATATACCTCAACCGGACTGTAACACTCGTGCTCGATAAATGTGACACAGCGATAGCTTTGGCTGGCAATCTAGGCGATCGTTGGAGTTGCGCCAATCAGACGACACTCAAACTGGACAAACGTTGTGCGCTACTCACCGAAACCTGTCACCGTTTCTTGGACTTGACTGGTCCACTACAACTTGGTGGTCTGCCACGTATACCCGCACACTTTCCGGTGGAGAATCAGGATTTCATTGGTTGCATTTCGGATTTACGCATTGATGAACGCTACATAGACCTGAACTCTTACGTTGCAGATAATGGCACTATCTCTGGCTGTCCACAGAAGGCACCACTATGCTCTTCGGAGCCATGCTTCAACGGCGGTGTTTGTCGTGAAGGTTGGAATACCTATACCTGCGAGTGCCCGGAGGGTTATGCTGGTAATGCGTGTCAAGAGACTATACCAGCACCTTGGCGTTTCTCCGGAGATGGCAGCCTCAGTTTTAATCCACTATTGAGACCGATACAATTACCATGGGTCACGTCACTCTCTATGCGTACTTTGCAGATGGATGCGTTTCTGCTGCAAATCCAAATCGGGCAGAATAGTTCGGCAGTGCTTTGTTTGAAAAATGGCATACTCTACTACATCTACGACAATGAGCCGATGTACTTGGCTGGTGCCTATCTTTCTGATGGCAACTGGCATCGCATTGAAGTGAAATGGCTTGGATCCGAAGTACAGTTCTCTGTAGATTACGGCCAACGCACAGGCGTCGTGCCAATGTCACAAAAGGTGCAAGGCCTTTATGTGGGTAAAATTGTAATCGGCAGCGCAGACGGTTCGATAGGTGCCGTTGGTGATATGTTGCCCTTTGAAGGTTGCATACAAAATGTGCGCATTGGCGCCTCGCAGTCTGTGTTATCGCGTCCTACTATACGTGAGAATGTTGAAGACGGCTGCTTGTCGCGCGCCGAATGCCCCGAAAGCTGTCCACCACACTCCACTTGCACAACGACTTGGGATCAATCACAATGTGACTGCTTGCCTGGCTACGTAGGACCCGACTGCCTGCCCATCTGCACCGTTAAACCTTGCACGGCGGGGGTGTGCCGCGCGAATATCAGCGAACCACGCGGTTACAAATGTGAATGCAATAGTTCCTTGCAACATGGCGAATATTGTGAGAAGACCGTGCAGCAGCCTTGTCCAGGCGGTTGGTGGGGTGAAAAGGTTTGTGGACCATGTAAATGTAACTTGAAACAAGGCTACCATCCAGATTGCAATAAGACCACCGGTCAGTGCTATTGCAAGACGAATCATTACCAACCGCCAAATGAGACTGCATGCATACCCTGTGACTGCTACTCAATTGGCTCCTTCAGCAGTGCATGCAATCGGCTGACTGGGCAATGTGAATGCCGTGAAGGTGTTATTGGACGACGCTGTGACTCTTGCTCGAATCCATATGCTGAGGTAACACTTAATGGCTGCGAGGTGGTCTATGACGCCTGCCCACGTTCATTCGCGGCTGGCATCTGGTGGCCACGTACACCGCTTGGCAGCACAACTATTGAGAACTGTCCCTCGCCGGCTAGAGGTAAAGGACAACGCACATGTGATGGCATGTCAGGTGGCTGGAACCAGCCGGATATGTTCAACTGCACATCCGATCCATTTGTAGAACTACGTAAACAGCTTTCGCAACTGGAAAAGCTGGAACTAGAGTTAAACTCATTTGTTGCCATCAAAATGGTGGAGAACTTGCAATTGGCCTGTGAAACTGTTGATCGCTCGAGCGCGGTAAAGAAGAAGTTGGTAAAGGACAGTCGTCGGTACAAAATGGAATCCTCTTTCTTGATAAATGAAGGCAACAATATGTGGTCAAATGAGCTGGAGATGGACTATCTATCAGACGAGCTTAAATTTACACATGATCGTCTCTATGGCGCTGATCTGCTGGTTACCGAAGGCATACTACAGGAGTTAATCAACTACGAACTAATGCAAAACGGCTTGAACCTGACGCATAGTCAAGATAAGTATTTCATTAAAAATCTGGTAGATGCCGCAAGTGTTATTTTGGATCGGAAGTATGCCGCAGAATGGAAACGTGCCACGGAATTGATACAGCGTGGACCCGATGATCTTGTGGACGCATTCAACAAGTACATGGTAGTCTTATCTAGTTCGCAGCATGATACGTACACGAATCCATTCGAGATTGTGCAGCGGAATATGATATTCGCTTTGGACATTATCACTACCGAATCACTTTTCGGCTACGAACCCGAACAGCTCAGCGAATACCACAAAACTAAGCTGAATCTCAAACCGAATGCGTACACCACGGAAAGTGTGATACTACCAGACACTAGCGGTTTCCTACAGCACTCTTCGAAGCAGAAACCCGTTATTACATTCCCTAAATATAATAATTACATACAAGATAAAACGAAATTCGATAAGTATACGAAAGTTTTGGTGCCACTGGACATGTTGGGCATCACGCCACCCGGCAGCAATGAAGTAACTCAGAACGCCAACGACTATCGCGCCATTATCTCATATGCACAGTACAAAGATGTGGGGCAACTTTTACCCGATATGTACGATGAGACGATCACACGACGCTGGGGTGTCGATATTGAAGTGGCTTCACCTATACTGTCGCTCGCCATTCTAGTGCCATCCAGCGACACCGAGGAGAAACGTATAGAGATACCTTACCGTAAAATTTCCTCACAAAAAACCGACTCCAATGAACAACAATTTATCGAGGTATTCGACGTGCCGAAGACGAGCAGTAGTGGCAGCGAGGAGCATATGATTGAGAATATACGCATAACGGCGCATGAAATCATGCCCCCGGCGACAAGCAACTCACAGGAAGCATCCGCCGAAGTGTCAAGCAACGAAGCGGTCGAAGTAAGTGATGGTGGTGAGGAACCACACATTAGTGTACGCTTCGACGATGAGAATATCGAGTTCCATGGTGATACTGGTGAAGAGGTCGTGGATTCACCAGAAGTAGGTAGCACACACTTCGATGTAGATTCCAGTGAACAGCAAAAGGGTGAGAATGAAGCCATCTACCGTAATCGCAGACTCGTCAAGCGCCAAGTGGAAGTTATCTACCCATCCGAACAGCAGCAAACGCAACAAAATGTGATCTATCGTTCGCTCGGCTCACCACATCTTTCACAACCCATAAAATTGCAAATGTGGCTAGATGTGGAGCCAGCGCGTTTCGGACCACGCTCCAATCCACAGTGCGTGCGTTGGAACTCATTCACCAGCCAATGGACACGTCTCGGCTGCCAAACCGAAGTACCCGACTTCGATGAGTTGCCGTTGGATGGTCAACCGATTATTGTGAACTGTACCTGCACACACGTCTCCAACTATGCGGTGATTGTGGATATTATCGATCCCGAAGATATACCTGAGCCCTCATTATTGGTACAAATTACTTCGTATTCAGCATTTATGGTCTCACTGCCGGTGCTGCTGAGCGTGCTCATCGCTTTGGCACTGCTGCGGGGTCAACAAACCAATTCCAACACCATACATCAGAATATAGTGCTGTGTGTTTTCTGCGCCGAGCTGTTATTCTTCGTAGGTATGCAGTCACGTCGCAATCTGCTCGAAAATGAATTCCCCTGCAAGCTTATTGCGATTTGCTTGCATTACTTCTGGCTGGCGGCGTTCGCCTGGACTACAGTCGATTGTGTGCATCTGTATCGCATGCTCACCGAGATGCGTGACATCAACCATGGCCCGATGGGATTCTACTTTGCCATGGGCTATGGTGCACCGGCCATTGTGGTCGGTTTGTCAGTGGGCGTGCGGGCGCATGAATATGGCAATAGTTTGTTGTGAGTATTTTCCGCCCAAATTGGCAATTGAACTTTGAATTGTTTTGCATAATTAATTCGTCTCTGTTTCATATTTATTTATTGCACAGCTGTTGGCTCTCTGTTTACGAACCGGTGGTTTGGTGGCTGGTCGGTCCCATTGCGGGCATGTCGGTGGTGAATCTGCTCATACTGTTTGTTTCCGTGAAAGCCGCCTTCACGCTCAAAGATCACGTACTCGGTTTTGGCAATCTACGCACGTTGCTTTGGTTATCTGTCGTCTCGTTGCCACTGATGGGCGTCATGTGGGTCTTGGCCGTTTTAGCTGCTTCCGAGAATTCACAAATGTTAAGCATTCTGCTATCGGGCGTGGTGGTGCTGCATTCCATATTCTGTCTCATTGGCTACTGCATTATCAACAAAAGGGTGAGAGAGAATTTGCAACGCACTTTCTTGCGGTGTATGGGGAGGAAAGTGCCGCTCTTAGACTCTTCACTGGTGGTCAGCAATAGCTCGCATAATGTAAATGGTGCAACGAGACCCAATAATTTCCTAGCGGGCAGCTATGACACAGCGAGAAGAAATGTGGGTATCAGCGTCTCGAGTACGACTTCACGAAGTACGGCTAAAACGAGCTCCAGTCCATATAGGTGAGTTGTTGAGATTAATGTCGAAGACATATCTTAAGCTTCTGAAGGTAGCAACATAACAAAGAAGGAATTGGAAACAGTGTCTGTTGTACCTTAAAGTCCATTTTATTACATATACTAAACCCTTCTGTTAATTATTTACTATTTTCATTATTCATTTCCTCCTTGCAGCGACGGCCAGCTGCGTCAGACCTCTACGTCTACCTCTAACTATAATTCAGCCAGCGATGCGCCCAGCTTTTTGCGTGGCTTCGACTCATCTACCGGCGGTGGGGGTGGAGGTGGACGCAGGGAAGAGAAATCACGTCGTCATCGCAAGGATTCCGACTCTGGCTCCGAAACAGATGGGCGTTCGTTAGAGCTCGCCTCGAGTCATTCAAGTGATGACGATGAATCCCGCACTGCGCGCTCCTCGGGTACTCATCGCAGTACCGGTGTTAGCGCTACACCTTCTTACCTCCCTAACATTACCGAACATGTGCAAGCGACAACACCGCCTGAACTGAATGTTGTGCAAAGTCCACAACTCTTCCCCAGTGTTAATAAGCCTGTGTACGCGCCGCGTTGGTCAAGCCAACTGCCTGATGCCTACTTGCAATCACCGCCAAATGTGGGCCGTTGGTCGCAAGAAACCGCGTCGGACAATGAACATGTGCATGGTCAAAAAGTGACCATCTCACCGAACCCACTGCCTAATCCAGATCTCACCGACACCTCGTACCTACAACAGCATCACAATAAAATTAATATGCCGCCATCGATATTGGAAAATCTGCAGAATGTACGTAACGATAACGGTTATGACACGCTCGAACATGAAAACCTCTATCGACGCAAGGAGTATCAGGACAGCTATGGACAGTTCGACACCTTGCCCGTGGCGGGCAACTACAAGCCACCGAGTCACTACGGCAGCGAAAAGGACTATAACGGCAGTGCTAACGGTAGCACCAGTGGTGGTGGCGGTGGTGGCGGCAATGGTGGCACTCAAATCGTGAATCACATGCGTTCCTTCCACCCCGACGCGGCATACCTCAGCGACAGCATATACGATAAACAACGCACACTCGGCTATATGGGCCCCAAAGCGGAGTCGCCGTACATGTCCAAAGAGCGTATTGCGCCCGATATATATGGCTCTCGCGAGAATCACTATAGTCTTAAGAAACCGCATATGTATGTTGGTACCGCCGATTCCATGCATTCGGTGCATTCGTTGTTGAAGAACGACTACCAGGCGCAACAACAGCGCCAGCACCATTTGCAACAGCAACAACAGCTGCAACACCAACATCAGCAACCGACTGTAGCGGACTATCACTCCGATCGCATGTCGGAGGGTTCGGACAAAAACGGTTATCATTTTCCATACACAGCCGAAGAGGATCACATACCCGCCGCGCGTAAACTCAGCCATCAACATAATCCATCACCCTCCCTACACAGTTCGCATCAGATGCTCAACGGGCATGGGCACGCGCATGCGGTGAACGATATGAACAATCCCGGTATGCTGGGGCGACACACACTGAACTCGAGCTCGCGGCATGGTTCGCGCGCCAGTTCGCCGCCTTCAAGCATTGTGGCGCCCATGCAGCCCTTGGCGCCGCTCACCAGCATAACGGATACAGAGTGAGTAATCAAATTTGCCTTAATATTGCCTTATGCAGACACTTTAGTTACTCGTTACTAGTTACTGGTTACTCGGTGTTACAATTATCGTAGTATTTGGCATTTTTCTGGGCACATTCTTTATTTCTATTTAATTGTTTTTTTGGTTTGCACGGGCAAGTGAAACGATTTTCGAAGATAGGGAATAATTGAAAGTGGAATCGGGAACATGTGTTGCAATGAAAGATAGCGGTTAATTTCTGAGTAATCAATT
>JBAWJQ010005733.1:0-22565 GCA_037783105.1 Bactrocera zonata | reverse complement strand
TCAATTCTTAAAACCAAATATATTACAAATTATATTTTTAATACAAAATATTTGTGATTAAAAGTTTAATATAAAATTGGGATTAAAAATAAAAATAAATTTTTAATTCATAATTTTCATATTTATTTATACTAATTTTCTTTATTTTTACTAATTATCAAAAAAAGAAATTTATTAAAATTTCATAAAAAATTATCGAAAAAAATTATTAAAAATTCATAAAAAATTATTAAAATTTCACTAAAAATTATCAAAAAAAATATTTTATTATAATTTCATTAAAAATTATCGAAAAAATTATTAAAATTTCTTAAAAAATGATCGAAAAAAATATGTTTTAATTAAAATTTAAATTAAAAAATTATCGAAAAAAATGTTATCAGAATTTCAATAAAAATTGAAAATCATTTCATTAAAATTTCATTAAAAATTATCGAAAAAAATATTAAAATTTCACTAAAAATTATCAAAAAAAATATTTTATTATAATTTCATTAAAAATTATCGAAAAAATATTAAAATTTCATAAAAAATGATCGAAAAAAAAATATTTTAATAAAATTGCATTAAAAAGTATCGAAAAAAATGTTATCAAAATTTCAATAAAATTGTGAAAAAAAAATTATTAAAATTTCCTTAAAAATTATCAAAAAAATTATTAAAATTTCATTAAAAATTAATGAAAAAAAATATTTCATTGAAATAACTGTTAAATTAATATTTTTTATTACATACGATTATATAGTATTTAGTATATGCCGTTATAGTAATTTGTTTCATCACGGAGCAGTCTTCCAACATCTGGCGGCAATCTTTAAAAAAGACAGAAAACTGCAAAAAAATGGCAGAAATTGCAGTAACTTGCACTTCGATGACTTTAAAACCACAGCAAAAGCTTCAAAGTGGCCGCATATGCTTGCAACACGACTGCATCACGCCTCATGCAGCAGCTGCCACTGTAACTGCAACCGCAAGCGTCCCTCGCGAGGCGACAGCCGCAACTGCAGACTTCTTTAACAAGGAAATTGAGTGTTCCAGCGACGCGGCATTTTGCATTTGCTACCGATTAAAGGTGTGCTTGAGTGCCGCCATGCCACAAAGCAGAACGCCAGCTTGTTGTCAAGCCATTTCACACCTTTGAAATACATGTGTGTGTGATTGTGGTTGTGAAGCGAAAAGCGGTCGTAAATGAAATAATATGTGCCCGAGTATATACGCTTGGGTATGGGAATGTCATTTCGGTGGCGTTGAGTTACACAAAGCATTCAATTAATGTGCCGCAAAAGGGCTGAGTGCCAATTCAGTGGGGTGGCAAGCACGCAATAACCATAAAGTACCTACACACCACCACATATATGTGTGTTATGTTGCATAAAATGCGTGCTTGCGTTTTTTACTTTATGACTGCCGCAATTTTGCATTTCCCAACTGCAATTATGCAGTTTAGTGTTTAAAGGCGCATTCTAAGTCGTTTATAAATAGTGTTATATGCGCGCTTTGATCTTTTCCGCTTTTTAATATATATGTATACGTGTGTACATACCATACATAAAGGCCGTACTCGTAGTACTTTACTTTCAGAAACGTGAAGAAATTCTCGCGCGTTTGGTTGTTGTAAACAATGGTAGTATATACACATTTCACCGTTATACCGTAACCTTTTTTCACCAGTTCATTTACCCGCTTTTGCTTCACGATTTATCAGTCGACAACAACGTCACACGATCGATTTGTTATCACCAATGCGCAATATTTCACAATTTTTTGGTGTGTTTCGAAATCTCATCTGTCGAATTGTCAGTCTAGCCGCCTTTTTTTCGAAACCTTTATCAGTTTGTGAGCACGTGCCTATAAATTGTTCAAACATTTTTACGCACGCACATACATACATATAGTATGAATATATTTTTATATGGCTGTTTGATTAGCTTATTAAAATTTATGAAATTCAATTTCCGCTAGAAACTGGATAGACATATACTATATATTCATACACATTAGGGTGATTCAAAAAAAAATTTATAGAGCAGTAAATTTCCTACAAAACTATGAGTTTCATCATTCATAATAATTTTTTTCATTGAGTTATAAAATTCAAAAGAAATAAAAAATGTTCCCAAAAATAATCAAAATTCAACGGTTAATATCTTTTAAACGGTTGGGTCTACGAAAAAATCATAGGAGACCTTTTTTGTAGAGCATTCAATTTCCTACAAAATCTAAGGAACAAGATATATTTTCAAGTAGTTGGAAGCGAGATAAAAATTTTTCTATCTGATCATAAGAAAAAATAGAAAACTGTATGTAGGAGAACATTCCCGTTACAATTAAAAACTCACATTTGGAGAGGCTTTCTTAGAGGTGTCTAGGAACCTATTTTTCCGAGTACCAATCGAAAAAAAACAAAAATTTTTTTTTGAATCACTCTGAAGTTATGTGTAAAAAAGTTTTGATAAAACGGAAGAAGCCATTGGCCACGTCTGTACCGATGCTATAATACTGTCGAAAGGTGCATTTCTTATAACAAAGAAGGTATATATTATATAATATATATTTTCCAACCATTGATTGATTAGTTTGTATGACAGCTTTATGCTATAGTGGCCCTTTATCAGTGGTTCCGAGAAATTTGCAATTTCTTAGGAAAAAGAGGACGTTTCACATATAAATATTATTATTTTTGAAAATTATTTTTTTTTTTTAGAATTACAAAGAGTTTGAAGCTGTCGTAAACAGCTGATTGTTATTTTTATAATATTTTTTCAATAAAAAATAGAATATAAATATTGCAGTTGTTAGCCGACCAATTTTTACAAAACCAGTAGCTCTTAAAATAATTTTAATTTTTAAAAATCCTTTGGAGGATATGTTCTTAAGGGTCTAAACTTTAAATATATGGAAAAAAATCGAATTTTTCAAAATTCTAGAGTAGAATACCCCCTTAAATGGGAGTTAGCAATGGAGTTATCTTCACTAACTCCTGAATTAATCTAGATTAATGCATTAATGCAGTTAATTCTGATTAACTGCCGTCGTCAATGCTAATAGGTAAACAAAACTATTATACTTGTGGCAACAAGTTTCCAAAAAAAAAAAAAATTAGAATAAAATAAATAAGAAAAAATAAACGGTAATTCAAATCAATAGATATTTCAACCCAACAAAACTATTTTAATTTACTTAAACATGTGTTCGTCTTCAACCATGCTTCGTATTCAAGTCTCTAAAATTTTTGAGACTAAATGGAGCAACGAGTTATCTTCACTAACTCCGAATTAATTGATTTACGTCGTCTGTCAATGCTATGGTAAACAAAACATGATACTTGTGACAACATGTTGCAAGAGTATAAAAAATTTAAGTAAAATAAATAAGAAAATAAAATAAACGGTAATTCAAATAAGATATTTCAATCCAATAAAACGATTTTAATCTATTTTAGGAGAATTTTTCATTTTGCATTGCCATCAAACTTCGTTTGGAAAGCTGAGTCAGCTTCGCTTTACGAAACCAGTAATGAAATTCAATGAAAATAAATATTATTAACAAAATTTCATAATTTAAAAAACAAATTTATTTATGTATGCAATACATATATATGTATGTATGTATATAATACGAAGCGGCATGAAAAACACTAGACAATATACGCATGTATTTTTTCCCACACAACTGACAGTATATACACATACACATACACACGCGAATATACATATGTATATGTATATATGAAGGTGGAAGTGCTGGCAAAATGATATTCGTGCATGGCCCATATTTTAAATCGCGAAATCAAAACAAAATTTTCCGCATGCCACCACCGGCAACAGCGTGTGGCACCAAACGTCTCAATGCATATAGAAACACGCCACGCCACACCATTCACATGCACACATGCCAACACATACTCATGTGTGCGAATGTGCAGCTCAGCAAATGCATGGTGATGTAAAAGCACCGCAATCGCAATTGCAATTGACGGCATGGCCAACGAGGTCGCGGGCTAAGGTTGACTACAATTTCACACTTGTGTGGGTGTGTGTGTTTGTGTGCGCGCAAGCAGACTTGCATATGGATGCATAGAGCTGTCTGCAGATCAAGCCGGTTGATTCGACTGCAATGGTGCAATGTGTTTCGCCAGACACACGTTCGTACATATGTATATGTTTTGTCTGTCGCGATTTTGTCGCTAAAAATAGACAGACACATTGTCGCGACATGCAAACTGCAGACGATGGTGAGTAAATATTATTTATATGTGCATGCGGGCTTATGTGGTGGTGAATGTACGTAAGCACAAGTGCACACAGCTTATTTACTTATATGCATATGCATATATAAACATATATACGTATACATATATATATGCATGTATTTATATGTACATATCAGCTCTGTTGTTTTGGCTGCTTAAATGTCACTTGCTAAACTTTAGATAGTTTCGGTACGAATGACGTACATACACATGCACATGTGTGTATGTAAGTGTGTGTACAAACATACAGCCAAACAAACATACAGGCATTTCAAGTTTGCAAGTACAAATGAACCCAACCGTTTGAAATCAACACTATTTATTCGAAAATTTAAACTTGATTGCGAAACCGTTAGAAAATATTGAACAAATTTTATCAGATTGAAATAAGCTTGACAGTTATTTTGAAAGAATCCAACATTTTTCCACATTTTCTAAACTGCATTTGCATTTTGCATTATTGGAAATTATAGATTTATAAATTTTATAATTTTGAAGTTTTTAAAAATGTCAAAAACATTGAATTAAATTTAAAAAAATTAAAAAAATTAAATTTAAAAAAAATCATAAACATTTTTTCAAAAATTTTTTTTTTTTTGTTTAATCATTAATATTTTTTCAAAAATATTTTTTTTTTTAATTTCACTGCAATTTTCAATTTCAAAATGTTAATGATGAAAAATAAATTGTAAAATTCTTAATTAAGAGGAAACAAAAATAATTAATTATTACTTATTAATTAATTAAATTGTGCAAGGTCATGAAAGAATCTTTAAAATTGTGTTTTCTTGAACCCCCGAAAGTTTAAAAACAATATTTTTTGAAAATTCCCAAAAATCTATTTCATTTTAGGGCTGTTGCGCTATGTGTGTTTTTTAATCTCAAGTTTTGCAAGCTATTCTCTTAGACCTTCATTTACGTAAAATCACTATGTTACTATGTAAAAATAAATATGTCACTGTTAACATATTTCGTTATTGTCATTTGCTTCCAAAGGGAAAATTTTCAATATTTCAATACATATTTCAAAACATCAAAAATAACCACTTAAACCGCTTTGGTGATTTTTTCTGCACTTTTGGCTTATAATACATATGTACATACAAATAGCAAGAGAGTATACATACATACATAATATAATCAGGCATACCCACCTATGTAAACTTCAGGCGGGTCAAAGTGGCAACGTCACGCTTATTTCCAATCGAATATTTTGTGTTTCGCCATTTACTCTGGCTTAGCAATTGTTATACAATATTTGTGTTTATCTACGCCACCTGACTTGTATACGCGAAGACGCAATGAGACAATCTTCAGGTGAGGCATTAATATTTTCTGTTATCACAAGGCAAATATTGTTTTGTGTACTTGTTAAGGTTTCGCGAGAAGCTGCAACCTTGAAGATATGCAAGCGCATTTTCGAATAAGCGACTTGTTAGCAGGAGTCTAAAGAAATTCTTTCAAGATTACAGATATATTGATGTTTATATATTATATCATATAACAGAGTTTTCAATTAAACTAAGTTTTCAACTAAGTAATTTTCTCGAAATTCCCTACTTAAATCACCCAATGGTGAGCGTGTCTGCTAGCGCTGAAATTAGGCCAACTGATGGCAAAAAAAAGTTACTACGCAGACACGCAACTCTTTGTTGTTAATTTTCGCGTCGAAATTGTATGGAATGCGAGAGCCTTCCAGGAACTCATTTACTTTGCGACTGAACGATTAATAATTGACCTACTTTCGGCGGGCTTCGAGGCAGACGACGCGACGATTGGCTGGCATTCAAGGACACACACGCTTAGACAGACAAAAATTCGCATTTCGTTAGCATAAAATAAGAGCAAATGAAGAGCTTTAACAAAAAAAAGCTCACAAAAGCACACACAATTAGATATTTCAAGCACTTCAGGTATGTTATGTAGGAAATAACGCAAAACAAGTTTCTACAAAAAACTAATAAAATGTAAATGTGTGTGTGTATGTGAAAAGGTAAAAACCCAAATCACAAATGAACAACCTGCGTGCGTTGAGGAAGTCACCGAAAAGCTCAAATATTCAACGCCAGATATTTGCCAGAGGATATTGTGCGGATTCCATGGAAAAAAAGTACAACACCGTATTATATAATAGGAACAAAACAACAATAACAGTGATGTCTGCACACGCGATGCGCATATAAATCACCGAAAAAACAAAGTAGGGGTGACTGCGAAGCGCGGCAGAAGGAACGAGGAGCGAAGATTGAAGGTTTGTGGCTATGTGTGTGCAATAACAACAACGTAAATTCTAAAAAGCATAGAAAACCGAATCAAGGAAGCAGAAAACAGGATTTTTGTGTGGCAACAACGCAGGCCAGTTTGCAGTTTGCAGCGATTTTTTTGGGATAGGTCGGCAGGTAAGCGTTCAGCGTTATCGTTTTATTGAAACACAGAGAGGAAGTGTGGCCCAATAAACCTATTAGGGAAGACAACGAAAGCGCAAGAAAGCAGAAATGAGAATTGAGAGTCGCGTTGTGAGCCAAGCACTCGCTCGACTTAGTTTACAAACACGCACAAACCGGCATACATGTGTGTGTGTGTGTGTTAAAGTTAAACAGCCGAATGACGTCAGTTTCTGAACTAATTTACATACGAGACAAAATTCTGGGAACTTTCTTAGCTCTATTATGTAAATGCTAGAACATTTGTCGAACACAAGTGGAAATCCTAATCTTGACGAACAGACAAATAATTACGTAACTTTAATAATTAACGTAAGTAGTTTATTGTTGGGGAAGTCATAGTGAAATCAATTATACACAATTTTGTATAAAATTAAAATTCAATGAATATTGAAGACTAGCCAGCAAAATGTCTTTATTTTTTACTCTTTAAAAAAAAAACGGAAAACATACTAATTTTGTGTAAAAAAAATGAAAAAATGATTGCCTACATCTAGGCGCAGTTGTAAATATTTTAGCAAAGTCGCAAACCAATTATAGTCATATTGTTTAAAGCTCAAATTTTGAATGGTTTTCGAAAAAAAAGAATATATGTAGCACTTGAAGTCTAGGAAAAAATTGTTTACGAACGAAGAGGACCGCTGAGGACTTTGCACTATTTGACTTCATGGCCAAAGAGCGCGCACTTAAACGCACTTAATTGCGGCGACTAAGCCATGAGAGCTTTGATAAACGAAATTACTTAAACGATCATGTGTCATAGTGAATATAAGATGTGTATGTATATTTAATCACAAATAGTTGAGGTATTCACTTGAGTAATTTCCGCACTTGTGACCCAGCGATTGTGCGCAATCGAAGTGCAAATATGACGCATTGGCTATGCCAAATTCCGCTCGTTCAGTTAAAGTAGCAGATCCAAAAGCGATTTGCGCATAATATTTACTGACTTTCTTAACAAGAAAATTTTCAAGGGGGTCATGGAATTCAAGTGAACTTGCATTATTGCTAAATTTAGTACTTTATATAGATATTTACTTGAAAATATATGTTTATGTGCTCCAAACGGCCTAATGCGACTTATGGTTAATATTTTTTACGCCATTTAGTTACATGTAAGCCTGACGTGATCCTGACTAAGCTGAGTGAAGTCTTTTATGCCACGTTCACCTTTAAACTTTAGTGTGTGAGTCATTTTTTTTTACGCATTAACTGGCTTCTGTTCATAAAGATGCTAATGAAGTGAAAAGATACTGACTATATAATATTTTATTTCCAAAACTTGTGATTGTCGTCTACGGAATTTGCGACAAAAGCAAAAAAGTTTTTAGTCTCTTTAAATTAGAACACACGTGTACCATATGCCGTTCGGCGCTTAGCAACACACTGAAACTCAACTCAAATGTGTTGAAAAATAGATTAGAGCTCAGTTGAAAGAGTGCTATAGCGACGACTCAAATATATATTTTTTTTACATCAATACGAAATGTTTAGAAAAATATCGAGAGCTTTGTTGGCACTTTATTGATTTTACTTATTTTCAGATGGCATTATATAAACGAGCAAATCTGGCAAATAAAAATGCCGACTGAAGATACCTGTTTTGCCTTTATCAGCTGTTTCTTCGCATTGTTCACCTGCTCAAACTGTGCTAAATAAAGAAGTACTTTTACACCCGTGTGTTTGCTTAGACATTAGGCGGTGGCTTCTTGTCAACTAGCAAGCAAGCGCGGGTGTGGTGAAGTCAATATATGAAAGCAAAAAATGCCCAACAGAGAATTTTTGCTTAAAGCCCCCAATATGAGGGCTGTTATGCTATTTTTGAGTGTTTAGCATTTGGTATTCAAAGTTATTTAATCAAAATATGTATTGAAGGAAAGCTCAGCATCAAAGCGAAGCTCGAGCACATCAATTGCGAACTATAATGAGGGAGAGCTGTATGAAAGAGCGTTTGAAATTGCATCATCTTTAGCGCTCAGCCACTAATTGCACGTGTCGTTGCTGGCACAGCGAATCTCAGCGATAATCGAATAATAACTTATGTAAATTATTAAGTAAGCGAAACCAAATATACTAAAACTTCCAACCCTTCCACGCTTAGTTTGCATTTCATTATCAGTTTGTGTACATTTCATTAAATGCTCTTTATTTATTTTTTGCTTCGCACGAATGCAGTTAGCAATAGAGGTTAGAAATAAAAAATGGCACTTTCGTATTAAGTAAGGAGGGTGGATGCCAAATAGAAGCCTCAATACGGTGGATTTTGGTGGATTCTTCTAATTAATTGAATTAATGGCCGTGAGAGGAGGCTACTGTGTACTCATTTTAAGAGTACCGATTGGGTGATGCTATAATTTAGAAATTGGCGAATCGAACAAGCAATTGGCATAACTATAACAGACTGACCTACTGAAAAATAAATGAGATAGCCAGTACTACCTGAATGGTGTTATACAAGTATTCTCTTGTAGTGAATCCAGACGAATACGAGTGTTGTTCCCTTCACAAATAGAAAATTGGAAAAGAAAGCGCAGCTGAATCAAGCAGAGAGGTCTAATTCTATACAGATTTCTTCCAAATCGATAACTGAATTTTATTTTTCCTATAATTGAAACAAAGTATTTGGACTTTGAATAGGAATAATCGATAAATAACTCATTAAATAACCAAAACGTTGCTGTTACCTGGATTTCTGTTAGAAAAATTTAAAATAAAATTCAGCACACGTTTCTTACATATATTTCAAGAATACATTCTTCATTGACCTTAGCATACATAATGCCTTAGCGAGCACAACGCTTGAACAAGTATAAATAAATTATTACACGAGCAAACAGCAGTGAAGATAAGGGTTAAGGCTATCAAATCAGCAATACATTTGGCCTTTTTTTTGTTGTTTGTTCGTAAACTTCAATTCATTTCACTTCACTCAACGTGCGACAGTCGCGGCCCCGTGATCACAAGCGCTCATTATCAAGTCTAATTTGTTCAATTGATTTTATACACTTCGCTTTTTGCGTTTTTCTTTGAATTTCTCGGTCTCAGCCTGTTCGTCTAGTTTGCAATGGAAATGGCAACGTACGGTGCGCGCTGTCGCTGAAAGTCAACGTACGACAGTTTCGACAGTCGGCTGATCGGTGATCAGTTCATTTGGCCGTTTGTGCTGTTCGTTTGATTTGATTATTTGGTTTTTGTTTATATTTGGAGTGTCTGTGCTGACTGTTGCGCGCATGCTTATCTGCCTAGGGCAGTTCAAAGTTTCGCGCAGGGGCAGCGTGTGCCGGCGGCATGCTTTTCAGGTGCAGCTGGAGGTGAGTGCAATTACTTTTGGTGCATGCTTGCGAACAGGAGCGCATTTTATGCGTTATTTTCGAGAATTTTTTTTTTATAAATTAGTCAAGTTTCTAAATTTTTGTTTTCAGTTTTCGAGCTTTGAAAATGATAATTTATTGTTCATCGTCAACTATCGTCTCCCTCTCCCTTTCTCCCGCTCCATTCACCGCTTTTGGTTTAAGCCATTAATTATTAATGTTATTTTCATATCTGCACAGTAGCATTTTTTATATTTGGAGACTTTGTACCCTGATTAATATTTATGAGTAATGACGCCGTTGCCTTGGAATGGTTCGTAAGCGGTTTGCACTCTCAATTGGCCACTTAAAAGTTTTGTTTTCAAGCGTGTAATTAGAAAAAAAAACTTGTCTACGCAGTTTTTCGTACATATAGCGGTATATTTCTGTTTTGACAAAAATATTACAGTTGTTTTCCATTTTAACACTTTCGAGACACTTTCGAAGTTTCCATTTGAGTATCTGCCCTTCATTTGAATATTTCTGATAACTCCTTGTCGGTGTTAGTACTTTCGGCAACATTTTCGTCTTGATTTACATTCGCTTGTGAATTTTATCGTATTGCTGTTCCGTTATATCAGTTGCTGTTGGCTGTGTACAGGCCGAATTACTAATCATTCACACGTTTGTCGGCATGTTGTGCCAGACTGCGGGTAACCTTCAACTCGCTGATATCAATGGCGTCGTCTTATCGGAGTTATCGCAATACGAGTATGTCGCCATTATGACGGCTAAGAGCAGACTGCTTGAACGGGTGACTGCCGAAATTGCGGACTATGTGAGCAGCAGTTTTTCTCTGCAGTTTATAAAATTAAAAAAAAAACTATCATTTGGGTTTTCTACGTATTTCGCAGGAGTTTCCAGTTTATGATTTATTACAGTAGGCGCAGCCGAGCAGAGCTCGTAACAGTTTTGCAAATATTCTGCTAATGGTAGTTGTTCCATAACAGAGCTCTATAAAACATAAATGGTATTTAACAGAGCCGTGTAAATTGTAAACTCTTGTTCCGGTAAAGGGTGGTGTATGTCTAGGTGTACCGTTAGGAAGTGAATGTGGAGTGAACGAGCCAAAATTTTCTCGTTTTGGTTGGCATGACAACTGTCAAACATATTGAATAACCTTACAGTCATTCAACAAGAACATCATATTTTTTCATTGTGTTAAAAATCTTAAAATTTGTACCAAAAAGTGATGGTTTGTGGAAAGCGTTTATTTTTTTGTTTTCATTCGAAGAAAAGTGCTACAGAGTCATATTGAATGCTTTTCGAGGTTAATGTGATCATGCATTATCAGAAGCAAGAACCAAAAGATGGTTTCAACGGTTCAGTTATAATGTTTTTGATGTGAGAAATGATAAACATGGTAGACTAGAAGTAGAAGACTGTGTTTCGTAAAATATATGTATATTTTTTGTAAACAGCTTCGTACAACATAATGATTCTATATTACTGCTTTACAGCCCTTACTTCAGCTCTAACAGTACTCTGTAATCCTTAGTCCTACTGTAAAAGAGTTCTGTACTTTGTAAAAACTAACATTTTTTTCATAAATTATTATATTTTCCAACTCTTGCTGTGTCAATATGGCCCATATTGTTTGTTACCGCATCCATATGTGCAGACTAATGTTTATCATCACGCTGGTAATGCCAATTAATGAACCCCTTTTATCAATATTTTTATGTAAAAATCTATCACCTTGATTGTCTAGACAGTTAATCGACGTGCGCCATGCCATACTGGTATTTTCCATTTGGCTCCCCTATCGCTTTTCCACAGCGCTGGCATCGCTAATCAAACGCAATCTGTCAATGCTATTACGGCGCGTCATTTATTTACCTACAACCGACAGCACTACTGCCCCGGGTATGTAAAATGTGTGTGCTGCACGCATTCATTAATTTCATAAACCATGTAATGTAATTGGGCTTTAAGCCCTACCGTTTGCTCTGCATTACGCCGGCACCGCCTCTATGCACTATCTGATGAGTTGTTTTATTGTTTAATTTGTGCTTTTATTTCGCCGCTGTCTGCGTGATTGTCGATAACAGTTAATTTGTTTGAATGCTAATTGGGTGAGACAGTGCGTATGAGCAATTGACTTGAACGAAGCATATTCAGCACTAAAGCAAAAACACTTGTTTCAATTATTTGCATTTGCATACACGGAAGCTGCTGTTCGCCCCCCAAATTTATTTGCTCATATGTATGTGTGGGAGCTTGGGTAAAGATGTCATAAACAATTATTTGCTTTCAACTGAACTTTGGCTTCTCTTGCTCCTTATATTTGATAATATTTTGGTTTGCTCTATTTCTCCGCTACATTTGTGCTACTTAAGCGCTTTCGTGCTATATTTCTTTTGCTAATCAAAACATTGTTTTATGTACGCAGACGAGCGTTTTATTGAACACCGAATATTATCGGCAACTTTGTATTTCATTACATTTAACTTTTTTTTTATATTCGTGCAAGTCATGAAGGTTCTCTAAAGAAAAAAAATTTGTTTTTTCCATACATTTAGAAACGCCTCATGAAATACTTATGAACAAACAAAGTGATGATTTTATAAAATTGAGTTGAACAAGAATTTTAAAGTTAGCTATAGAGAGTAGTTCATTCATCAATGTAAGCTAAGATATATTGGCATGTCTATGACTGGCATACACCCAGACTTTATACATACAGCTGCGAGCAGTGAAATAGTAGTGGGTGTTAGAGCTTTACATATCTGTGAGTTATGTAAAATGCCAAACAATTTTAACATCCATTGAAATGCAAAAGTGGATCATATTTACCAGGCTATGTTTACCACTAAAAATATTTAGATTTGAATATGTACAAGATATGTTTATTTACAAAGATGTATTTATGTATGAAAATTTTGGGGAGCAGTAAAATAGTAGTAAAGTACTAAAATTTTTTTTTTTTTAAATACTGAAGGATTTTTGCAAGTTTCGTCTATAGGAGATCTTAGTACTTGGTATCATGGCCATAATTTTTGATAACAGCAATACATCGCTTCTTCAGAGAATCTACGAGACTGTGGCATCTTTTCAGTGGTATGCTCTGCCATGATTGCTGCACTACGGTCCACAACTCGTTGTTGTTTTTGTGTTTATCCTTCCACACGGCTTTCTTGACATCTGCCCAACGGTTTTCAATAGGATTGAGGCCAAGGGATTGAGCTGGCCTATCCATGGCCTTAACTCCATTGACCCGAAACCACTATTTCGCCAACCTACTGGTGTGCTTCGGGTCATTATCCTGCTGAAATATCCTTTTGAGCGGCATGTCCTCTTCAGCAAATGGTATCATAATATGCTGCATTATATCCACGTATGTGTATCGGTCCTTTATGTCTATAATCTTGTGAATTGGGACTACACAAAAAAATTGGGCCTTTAAGAAAAACAGCCCAAACAATGATATTCAAACCCCCATGCTTCAAAGTTTTTGTGCTGAATCAGGGGTCGTACTCTGTGTTAGGGGAGCGCCTTAGATATTGACGAGACCCTTTACCGCCGTATAGAACAACTTTCGACAAGTCTGTCCACAAGATGTTGCGCAATTTCTCAATCGGCCAATTCAGGTGTCCTTTGGCGAATTTAAGACAACTTTCTACATGCTGTTTTTTTTAATAACGGTACTTTTCAAGGACTGCGGACATATGAATTATGTTCATGTAGAAGTCTTCTCCCTGTATGAACACCGCAGGCCAGGTTCAGTTCATTCCGAATCTCTATAGCTGACATTTTAGGTCAAGTCTTGGCACATCTTACAACTATTCGTGTAAAATTCTCAGAAAGAATCCATCTTGCGCCCCTTTTTAAGTCTTTTTTTTTATAAATAATTGCGTTGCGAATCGTTGTGGCTTAACACTCTACAAGTCTTTCCACTCCCTTGTAGGATTTACCGTTGTTTATAACAGATTGAATCCATTCTCGTTTTTCTTCAGTACAGTGCTTTCCGCGGCCCAATAAAAGGGATAAAGTCATATTTTTTTTTGCTTTTTGCATTAAATAATAAATAAAAGATTAGGAAACTTACTTTTTGTTTGATAAAATTAAACATTTTTTAGTAAAAAATAACTGTTTGCAATCAGCTTACCGCTCACTACTATTCTATTGCTCGCTCATAAAAACAGATATCCCAATAAAATTGGCTCTAAAAAAAGTAATGGTAAATGTTTCACACTTATTGTTGTGAATAACAGGACCGTTATACTACAGAGAATATAACTAAAATAATGATCGACGGCAATATCATAAAATAAACAAAATTTAAAGCAAAACTCTCTTGACCAATAGGCACTACTATTTCAATGCTCGCAACTGTACATCCATTATACATATATACATACAGATACATATATGGATACATGTACATTTGTATGCACTGAAATTGATATTCACCCATTGATTATATTTTAAATACTTTTTTTTTGTTGAATATAAATTCAACGACAAAGCAACTGCATTATCAGGTTGAGTGGTATAAAGAGGGTATTTCACTGCTCCCGATAACAATAAAGCGCCACAAATAAATAAATATGAATAAATTTCCTGCTAATGATTAAAAAGTTCACTTCAAGCAAAATTCAAGGGTCAAAGCTCCTTATTCTATGATGTTTTTAATAATAATTGGAATGGATCGATAAAAAGGCAAAAACAAATAACAGTGGCGCGGAATATGATTTTATCAGCCCAAGAACCTTAAAAGCTTTTTTTCATAATAAATTTACATTTTAAAAGAAACTACGATTTAATACTGATCAAATATTAAATTGATTTTGTATATTTATTTGATTAGAAAGAATTTTGAAATTTAAATTTTTAATTTTAATATTTGTTATATGGATATTATTAAATGATATTATTTAACCAAAGCTGATAAAATTTTTTAAATTTATTTAAGTGACAACCTTGTCAAATACACATGTAGCCTCTGAAGTATAATGGGTATAGTGGAGTTATTTAAAGTTATGGCTGAATAACTGTGCGCTGGTTTTATAAGAGTTGTTATATTTCAAGCAATTCTGTTAAATATCTGTTCATTACTGTTCTAGTGTGGTTAACAAAAAAATTTACATAACATTTTTACATCAACATATATGTATGTACATAGCTACATACATATATAGTAGAAAGAAATATAATTAATAGTTTTGACTGATACTGATAATTTTTACATAATTTATTTATTTTATTTTAAAATAATTAATTGCGTAATTAAATTAATTATTTTTTCAATATTTATTAAATTAATTAAAAAATAAAATTTTAGTTTTATGCATATTTTTCTAGATTATTATTTTTTTAATAACTAATTTTAATTCATAGTAATTTATTATGTAATTAAATTAACTATTTCATGTGATTAACTATTTGAATATTTATCACTTTTTCTAATTATTTAAATAATTTTTTTTTATTTTATTTTACAATAATTTTCTTGAATTAATTAAAAAAAATAAATTACATTTTTATAAATATTTCTAAAGATTATTATTTCATTAGGTAGTTTAAATGAGTTTTTTTTATTTTTTATTTTTTTATTAAGTGATTGTGTAATTAAATAAATTAGTTATTAAATTTAAAATTTTTTTATAAATATTTATTACTTTGTTTTTTATTTTCATAATTAATTAAAAAAAAAATTTTATTTTACAATAATTTTATTTTATAGAAATTAATTGTGTAATTAAATTATCTCTTATTTTTCATTATCTAATTTCTAAATTTTATTTATATTAATATATTTTATATTATTATTTCATTAAATACTTTAAATTAATCTTTTATTTTGTTATATAGTTATTAATTATGTATTTAAATTAATATTAATTTTTTTCGTTGCTAAATAAAATAATTACTAAATTTTATTTTTGTAAATATTTGTGTTTATTATTATTTAATTATTTACTCCAAATTTTGTTTTTGTTCTTTTTAATTTATAATAACTTTGCAATTAAGTTTAAACTTATTTTTCCATTATTATTATATTAATTACTAATTTTAATTTTTTAAATATTGTTTAATTTCCTTTATAGTTAATTAATTAATTTTAAATATATTATAGTAATTTACTTTAATTAAATAAGTAATTTAGTAAATTAAGTATTAAAAATTTTATATTTTGTTTTTATAAATATTTATTTATGGTTAATTAATTAATTAATTTTAATTGTATTTTCATAATTTACTATAATTAAGTAAATAAATAAATGTATTCTCTTTTTTCAGTATTAATTAAATTAATTATTAAAGATATTATTTTTAATTCTATAAATATTTCTTTGTAATTAATTAATTAATAATTAAAATTATATTTTCGTAATTTACTATAATTAAATAAGTAATTAAATATATTCTTGTTTTCTCATTATTAATTAAATTAGTTATTAAAGATTTTAAATTTCATTTATATAAATATTTCTATTTATTGTTATTTTTTTCTTTTTCAATTATAATTTCATTTTATATTAATTAATTAGCCAACTTTAAACCTTTTAATATTTATTTAATTTTATAATTATGTCTATTTATTATAATTTTTATTATTAAATTAATTATTTTAATTATATTTTCATCTTCTTTTTAGTAATGAAAAATTTAATTAAATTAATTACTAATTTTTTGTAATTAACTCAATCAACTCCCATATTTAATTAAATTAAACTTTAATATTTATAATTTTTTTTAAATTTAAATACTAATTTAAATCTCTCTCTTCCATGTATCATCTACATACATTTACTGAGTCATGTAAACTCATTTATTCGCTATAAACGCTTAAATGCAAGCAAGTCTCTTCACACGCAGGTGTTTGACCGTTTGACAATAAAAAGAAAGCGAAAATAAAAACAAGAAACGAAATAAATAATATTTTTTATGGCTCCATATACGGCATAAATACAGACACAACCACACATAAGTGGATGCAAAGGTATACATCCAAACATATATTCGCAATTTGCATTACGTTGCATGCGTGCGCTATACAAATGCGTATACATACTATACATATGTATATACTCAACCGGCGGGAGTACAAAGTTCGGTCAGAATGGCCAAACTAAAGCATAACATTGCACAGTACACAGGAGCGAAGCGAAGCTGCTCTATGCATTCACGTAAATAATGGTGTGTTTTTGCGCCGTAACTCTATTGCCAACAGCTAACTTATGTAGATATGTATTTGTGTGCACATACGGCGCATTTATTAGCTTTTGAAAAACTATTCCGTATTCTAGCGCATAAAAGCGTTTTGTCGTAGTGAAATAGGCACGCACAACAACTATGCGTGTGGATGTACATGCATAAGTATGTATGTATGTATGTAAGGATACACATCTACTTGCGCAAAAAGTTCATTGGCGGGACAGGTGTGCTACCATACGTGGTTATATACGTACATATGTATATCAATTATTTACTACTCACTTGTATTTCTATGTGTGTGAGTGTGTGTGTGCGTACAGGGAAGCGGCTATTCGACCACGCATAGTTTTATGTACACAAGTACATATTTTTTTGCACACACACACACACACGCATATTCGTGATTTATACAAGCCCTGCCTTCTGAGCTGGCGTTGTTGGAAAAAATCGCATGAAAATGCTTCTTCTTGCTTGCTTTCTTTTGTTGACTATTATGTGTTTTTTGCACTTTTACGCTTCTAGCACACGCACACACATACATCCATAAATACAATACACACATAAATGTATGATAAGTACGAAGCTCTGTTATGTACATATATTTATATCGGTATATATTTCTGCACATATGTATGTACATATGTATGTGTATACGGCTGTATGTATGTAGGTAAGCAAATTATTTACGTTCAATGAACTCATGCGTAATGGAGTACACGCTCCTACATGCTTAGTTTGTTTTTCTATTCCTACCATGTTCTCTTACCAATATGGAGCCCAGAGGCTTGCCTGCGCTTCGCTAACTTTTTTGCTTGTCGCTTGGACGACTGACTGACTGACTGTTTGTGCCCCCTTTTTGTGGGCTTTCGTGGCGTAACGAAGACTAGACGTGGAGTGAAGCGAAATAGGATAACAATGAAATCAACAACAGTGTGCATGCATATATATTTATGTATTCGTATGTATGTATATGTAATTAAGCAAGATGGATATTTGCTATATAGAAAATAACTGTTTAATCTTCGTTACTTTTTTTGGAAAGCGAAACTGTTTTGACGATGTAATACGAATAAAAGCTTCGCTAATTTCAAATTTAATGATCTCGAGAGCTTGGTTATATAACTATATACCTACGTATATACATAATATATATATATATCAAATATATAATTTTTATATTTAAATGTGAAAGTCAAAATCTTCACTACTTTTGATACAGAGCATACATACAATATCTCACAGTTCTTTACTCTCCCTCTCTCTCTCTCTGCGCCCGTTTGTCTAAGCATTGCAAAAGAATCTATGAAACTAACCTTGCATAACGGTCAAAGCTTGCCACAAATGCAATAAATTTGCCAGATACTTGCCACCTTTTTCTGCATTCGCTGCTAACTTTTCGTTGTTGCCGTTATAGCACCAAATGCTTTTGCTGCAATGCGACAAACAGTTAACTAAGCTAGATTATTTAAATCGGCATGCGGTATAATATTTTTCAGAACACACAGCCAATCATACATGCAGTCATTTTAATGTTGCTAAGTTGCTGTGCTGCATTTGCATAGCTTTTTGTTGCGATAACTGTGCTGCAGGAAAAATGCGAAACTGAAATGTGGAGTTTACTTTTAGAGCAGTTGACGCATAATTACTTTGCTGATACCTTCAAAAATTTTGAAATCAGTTTTAACTTTGAAAAAAGTATATTAGATCGCAGTTCCAAAGATTTTTATATATGAAAATTACGTGTCCCGTTGTTTGTCCGCGATGAACTCCTAAACTACTGAACCGATTTTAGCAAAATTTAGCACACTGTGTCCAGTTTGAAGCAACTTAGAAGATAGGATAGTCAAAAACATTTATAAATAAGAAATACAGCGTAAGCTGTATTAGATGGACGTTCTATAAATCGGACGCTCTTTTAAGCGGACATAATTACAATTTGACCGATCTCCAAATTTGTTGATATTTATTAAGTATAATCTATTAAGCGTAGAACTCTATTAACCGCACAGAAAGACTGGTTCGTCAATGTCTGTTTATGGGAGATTTCACTGTATATATTCCTAAACATATGTACACATGTCAAAAAATATAATATAGTTGAACTTCCATCAAATTTCTATAATTCGAAGTTCTTCATAACTCGAACTATTGAATTAGCAATGAAGTCAAATTGCATACAAATTTCCTGCTATAACTCGAATTTTTTTTGTGGATTATGGTAATTCGAGTTAGGAAAGTTCAACTGTAATTACAGTAAAATGCCAAATCTTAAGGACCATTTTCTTAATGTTTGGTTAGCAGCTATCTGTCAATTAAGTTTTGGTAAACTTAACCAAGATTCCTTTTTTCGATAAAGAACCTTTTTTTTAACTAGAACTAGAATGGATGCTGTTAACCTAACTGAGAAAACAGCCTTAAATTCGTTATTTTTTCCACTGACATTTATTTGTATGGCCATAAAGCTGTCTTACAAACTGATCGGAAATCAAGTGCTAGCATGGAACACTTTTACATTTGACGAGATATCAGCACGAAACTTGGCATGGGTTAGTGCTTAAGGCAATAATGCAATCTCCGAAGAAATTGTTCAGATCCCATAGCTTTAGTATACAGATTCCATACAAACTGAACGTTCGGAGTCAAGTTCTTGTAAGGAATCTTTGGTATGTGGGAAGGGTGTTATAGCTTCGGTACAACGAAGGTTAAAGTTTTTCTTACTTTTTAAAACGGTAAATAGAAATTTTTTATAGAATAATAATATATAAGTTTTTTTTTAAATGTTAAAATTTGTATTGTAACGAAAACGAGGTCAAAATATATGTTCATAATATGAGAAAAAAAAATAAAATTATTATTAGAAATTTAATTTAAATAAATTTAAAATTTTATGAATATTTTTTTTTTGCTTTTCTCTTGACACAACTTCTCGACAGGCAGGTTGTTTCGTCCACAACTCTTCTCTTCAGCACTTTATAGTATTTTGTCAAATTCACTGGAATTTCCACGCTGGTTTATAATAAATAGAGAAAATAATATGCTTGTGTAAATAAAACGCGTCCATGGCCTACGTGTTTCTTCTCCAATATTTCTAATGCTTTCGCTTAACTCTGACTTGAATCACGCGCCGCAATGGTGTGCGGTGATTATGTCTTACCACGTTCTCGAAGTGTGCACAAAAGCCAAAAACTGTTGAAAGCGAACATTGCGAATTCGCAGTTGCTTGTTGGACGCTGGATAGTTGGATATTTAGCTATTTAGCTAGAAAAATGCTGTGTACACAAACACAAAAATAAATATATAAATAATATACAAATATCAAGGAAATATATATGTATATATTTGTATATGTTATATCAAAAAATAACATGCATATATATTTATATTTTTTGATAAAACTTTTGGTGCTACGCATATCTATAGTCGCAACAACAACTCGAGACTTTGAGTTGACTTTTGAATGCCCAAACTTTTGAGTTATCTACACGCACACAAACCTTCATTGCCGTCGTCACACTTCGCCAGCGATAGTGCGATCTTTACACAAATACTCGTACAAGAAAGAGGTTCGCTTGAGAGCTTGTTCACATGACGACGGCTCATGGACGCCGAGTTCTTCGCTTGCGCTTGCTTTGTGTGTGCAACTTCAGAACTAAAAATAAACTTTTGCTTAATCACAAGTCACTAAAACCATGTAGGTGTGTATATGCGTGTGTGCGTGTACTTGCGGAGCTCTCCAAATTCATGTGCATGCTAAGTGTCAAAAATAACTTGCTTTACATTTTGGTGTTCGACCGTCTGGCGTAGCGCAGACAAATTTGGTTATTTCGCAGTCGAAAAGCGTTCGTGCATTGTTTCAGATTTTATTCAAAAACAAATCTGAATTAATTAGCGGCTTTTTTATTGTAGAATTCGCCAAATCATAAAAGCCAGACACTGGACCTCGAAGCGCTGACCAAATTGGCAACGTGCGGCTTTATATTTGTGCGTGGAGCTGCTAAATATACAAGGGTTTGTATTTTGGGGTGTTTATGGTTATGACCATACCATATTTATAACTAAATATATGTTTATTGCGCGAGTAATATGTATGCAGACAGCTTACCAACTTTTGAGACACAATTTGAATTTTTGAGTCACTTTGTTATGGTTATATGAGAAAGAAAAACTAAAAAAAATGGAGCGTTAAAGTGAGAACATTCTTCTTAATTATCGAACATAATAGTTGCGCCCACGTAGGCATACTTGCCAATGATTAAGGAAATATATCTTAGTATCAATATCTATAAGGTCATAGTATATGTGATTGTTTTTGCTCTTGGCATAGTTAAGGCATTCCGATTCAGTGACTTGCTTGTATTTTGGGCTATCGAGCTATGGCATCGTGGAGATGTATGTATTGGGTTGTTCACTAAGTAACTTAGTTTGATGACAACTTATTGGTACAGTTATATATTTGAACAGGTGTTATAATAAGGCTTGTTTGAAAATTACAATTTTTGGAAAAGTTAGGGCACCAAGCCCTATCGAAGAGGGCATATCGAATATCGAGCATTTCCGGCATATGTTTTTGTTTTGCTATCAAAAGCGTAAAGGGTACAAGCAAGGCAAAAATTATGGGATTGGTATGGAAAAGATCTAACTCGGCTATAATCGCGAAAGCGGTGTCTACGCCAGCAAAGAAGAAGAAGTAGAAGTATGGAAAAGATATGTTACCGAACGCGAATGCCAAAATTGGTTTGCAAATTTCGATCTTGAGGATGCAACACGATCAAGACTGGCTCTTGAAATCGATCGGGATAAAATAAAGTCGTCAATTGATGCAAATTGGGGCATAACAACTCTACAGATTGCTAAAAGGTTAAATTAGATCGCTCACAAAAACATGTCATGTTCTTAGAGAACGGAATTTTGTTTGGTCGCAGGTACGACTGTGATTGACTTATCAAACGTCAAAGAAGTGATTTATTTTTGAAACGCATTGTTACTACCGGCAAAAGGTGGGTTGTTTGTAAGAAAGTAAAGCGCAAGAGATAATGGGATGGAAATGATGAATCAATTTAAACCACTTCGAAAACCCATAATCAACAAAAAAAGGTTATGTTGTCTGTTTGGTGGGATTTCAAAGAGATCGTTCATTTGAGCTTTTGACCGACAATACCGCGTTTAATGCAGAAGTGTATTGGGATCAGCTCGCTAAAATGAGTGATGCAGTCAGACATAAGAGGTCAATATTTTTTGGACAGATTTAACCTCCAATCAAGACAACAAAAATCACTTATAATAGTTTTTTGCCTGGAAAGATCAAACACTTTGTGAGACTTGAATTAAACTCTGCCCCGAAAGTTGTTAAAATGTATT
>JBAWJQ010005732.1:0-23526 GCA_037783105.1 Bactrocera zonata | reverse complement strand
CTGAGACAGGCAGAATACAAAATCTGAATAAACATTTAATATAATTGGTAAAAATAACATCCTCTGAGTATTCCCGGAACTTCAGTAACGAAGAAACTAAGACGACTGGTTCGAAGCCTTTATTATGGATCTAACGCATTGAAGACATTACATCCAATATCCTAATAATAAAATTATTTTCTACAGTCATATTTGGGATAGGTCAGATGATATCCTCTTGAAAGAGCATTCTTCCCCATAAATTTCGAAAACTAGTTGAATTTCGAATATCAAAAGTGGCGTAACTGTGCTACCATAAATATTGCGAAAAGGGAACTAAATTCAAAAAAATTTAACAGAGAAACGAATCGAAGGTGGTTAGCGTACATAGATAGGTTACTAATGCTCATATATACATACAAATATGCCAGTTAACAGTAATTTCACAAATGTACCTCATTATCATTTCCATTCGTACTTAGCAACAATCCACTTGCGATATAATTAGATCACTTTAATTATCACAGCAATGGAATAAATGGCATTGCTCGCATGAAACACTTCAATGAAAGAGAACCGGTTAACATTTTTCCCTTACCTGACCTCAGGCAAGTACGAAATCGCAATCAAATGAGCAAAGCTCAACACCCACACAATTTACAGGCGAATGTATGGCCGTAGATATATCACAAACATTCAATCAAATGAAATATAAACACACAAAATTTTGCGTATAAGCACTTCATGCTTGCACAAATATGTATATATACATTTTTAGCTTCGATATACAAACATAAATACAGTGTTAAACAAGAAATATGATACTTCAAATATATGGCAACAACAACGCGCCAAAATTACGTTATCAATTGTATAATCAAATGAAAGCAAAATCAAAATTTCAAAGCTCCGCTGTCGAACGAATTACTTCAAGTGGAATAAAAATTGTTGAAAAAAATTAACCGATTCCCTGAATGATTGAAATGGGCAGCAGCACTTAACGCACAATTTGCCAAACCGATTAGCTGACACACAAATTTAGTGCATTTGTTGGACTAGCAAGTTAATGTGCTACAATCAATGTTTCGATAAATATTTGGTCGCTTGAAAACACCCTATAGGAATAAGTGTAATCGTATAACATTACATTTCAGAGAAAATTTTTTTAGAAATTAGAAGGCTGATTTGTATATGTGTAACTCACGAACTATCTCTCATTTGATATTAATATTGCAATATTGGATTTTATTTTTAAAATATGGCAACCCTATTTGAAAGGTAATTGGAATTAAAAGTATTCTAGGAGCTCTTCATTTAATACTTGTATTAAAAGATTTCGTTTTGTAAAGAATTTTGTTGAATAAAAATTTTGAACAAGTGGCAACTCTTCCTCCAAAATATTTCCAGCAGCAAACTTATTGAATCATCTTTTATTTCAAGTGCTTATAAAAAATATTAATTTTTATTTTTATTATTTTTTAAACGGGTGGCAACCTTATAATTTTCTAATTTTGAAATCAAAATAAAATTGTTTTCATACTTGTGCCTTAGCTTTTTTTTTTTTTTTTTTTGTTTTAAATTTTCATACATGTGGTAAGCTCATACTTTTTTAAACTTCTGAGTATTACCCCGAGCAGCATTCACTGTTGTTGTTCTTGCCACTTTTAGCGGATCTGTAAAATTTTAAATATTATAATACAGGTAAACCCCATCGCCAGTTCATAAAAATTCTCCCAAAAGTCTCTGCCGAATAGTCTAAAACTCGGTGTATTCACGATTACGTAATGGGACATAGCCAAATCGAACCGCTAATTCATACAAGATTTAAAAGAAACTGAGATATAAGATCATGTAGTTAAATCTCTTGTTCTGGCTTTCCAAGTACTCAAAAATACCTTCCTCATCGGCAAATGCGATAAAATTGCAAACCCTTTCCATATTTGTATATCATAACCTCTTACAGAGCATTTGGTCCCCCGAAATGGTACTACGATGATGGTGATGGAAGTCACTGTAACCTCATTGTTCTAAGGCCTGTTTATGGAGTTCCTATTCTCCTAAACTTATAAGCCATAAAGATCATCCAGCTTCGGATGTAAGATTAGAGTGTTGAATTACCGTTTTCCAAGAACTTTGAAGGAATTTATTGTTGTATTGTATATCCAAAAAAGCTGTATAAATAAGTAAGGAAGTGTTCAGTCCGGGCATAACCGAACATTTCACACTCTTGCAACTTGCGAGGATACCTTCAAAGAGATAAGGCTTATGAATTATATGGGGTCTAGAGAGAGTTATAAAAATACACGTTCTCTCAATTTTAATAAAAAAAGCTCATATATGGCCGATATATGCGATATAAAGTCACCCGGTAGTTCGAAATTAGGTATAGGGGAGATAATAGAGGAAGTATTGACCCGAATCAGTACATTTTAGCACCCAGACATTCTACTATCAGGAAATGATTCGCTCTGAATTTCAACCTGTAAAACGTCAACTATAGGAATTGTGTTCCCAATATTCGGTATCTAGTGATTTGAAGAGTAGGCTGAAGGCCTAGTAGCCAGTGCTGCGATTTCATGTATTTATATAATAAGTATTTTATTGTATAAATGATTATAAAATAAAAAAAAAAAATAAAATAAATAAAATTTTAGTGGACATTTATTAGGACGAGTCTCGAGATATATGATTTTACCTAAAACCTCCCGCGTGTCCATTAAAGCCCTGTTATCCCATCTTTCTGGCAAAATTTAACGTCTCTGGCGTATTTAGTTATTGATTTATTGCTTTTCTGTAGTTTTTAATAACGTTGTAATATAGAAAATCCGATCATGCCCTAACCTCACTCTAAGATTTCTTATAATATCTAATATCTTACTAATATTTATTTTTCAGCAATTTCCTATAAGACACAAATCTGCAAAGCATTTTTTGCAGCGCGCGCATATGACAACCATGCATAAAAAGAGCTAATCAAAACACCCACCATTTATGAAGGTCGCCACTGTCACTGTCAGCGCACACACACTCATATCATAGAGGCATGAATAGGCTCATATTACCTCTAGAGGCATGATCAACCTTACCATACCAACTTTGCCCTCCACCTCCATCACACCGACTACCTTAACCTTTCCAACGGCAAATCCACGCATGACGGCGCAGTTTTCGTTTTTTGTTCACCTGCCCAACAGCCGGTTCTACGCATGCGCCGCATTACCACTTGATAAGCGTGTACTTAAAATGCCATTTGATATGATTCGTCGTTTTTAATTCGCTTTGACGCGCATTTGCTCCACATTCATTGAGTGTTTCTTTCACTCCACTTTTTTGGCGCTATCCACCTTTTTCTCTGCGATGAAAAAACCTTTTTGCAGCATGTTTGCTGTTGTTGTTGTTTTTTGTATGTAATTTTTTGTGCTGTACTTTGGTGTTAATCGTGACGTACTTGACTTATGCTCAATTATAATGGAGTGGCGTGGCTAATGTTATTTGTATTATTAACGCAAAAAATTCAAAAAAAAAAAAAAAAATATGAATGTGAAAAACCGTTAAGCGCCAATTGTTTGTGGTGCAAATAATTCATTTTTCATTAATATATCTTATTTCAATTTGTGGTTGCCATTGTTGTCATTATTTAATGGCATAATTTTATTTATTTATTTTTTTTTTGTTTGAGAAATGATACTGGTGTGATAGTGACCCACTAGGAAATTGTTTGTTGTCGAAGGCGGAGGGGTTTAAAATTCTTTGAGACTGCACTTCAAATTAGTGAAACAATATTTTTACGCAGATGCTACTATCAAGCCTAAGCATGGAAGATTTGATGAGTTTAGTAAACCTCCAGATCTCACTTTCGGAAAGATAAAATGTATTTCTATAGGGCTGATACCAAAAAGAGTAAACTTTTGAAACTTACACAGCTTCATTTCAAGGTAATACAAATTTAAACTTCTTAGTCTCGTCTTTCTTGATATCAGATTCCCTAAACTAGTTCCTTATTGATGCTGGCTACATATCCTTTAATTCGGCGAATATAGGAATGCTGGGAACTTACAATAACTAATTTCGTTTTTCAAATAGACATTATCATAAATTTCCTCTAACGGATTGTCGAGGTTAGATAAGATGGCTGACCCTCGGCATGGCGATAAGCCCAACTTATCAAACTCTTGTATATAATTGGATCTCAGCTATCAGCAAAAAGTCCCTGGACCTAACATGAATCAGCTTAGATGCTTTATTTATATTTCCATATCACCGGATGTCTACAAAGATTAGTTCTGACGTGTTTTTTCCTTCATCTGGCAAAAGCGGGAAAAACGAGGAGGCAGTGTTAAGATGATTCAATCTCATACTCTTCTACATAGCGCATGCAGCTGACATCTAGTAAGATATTCAATTTTAATGCATGAATCCTGATCGCTCAGTGTCCAGTTAAAACTCCTACAGCCATTAAAAAATTTAAATTGCAGAGAGCAAAGAGTTCCCTAGCCCTCTTGAGATCTAAATATATTGTCCAAGTAACGAAAAATTTCAACGAGGTTACACCACCAGGAAAAGAAACTGAATTGAATGTTAACCGATTAAGATCACTCAATTTCGGAGATCTGACCTTTTTGAAGCGAGTAAGTTCTACTTTGAAAAGAGGTCTCAGATAACAATACTTTAAGATTCTAGAATATCGAAAACTAACCATATCTTAAGACACAGTTGATACCTAGAAGTGTTTCGATGGATTTGTGGCTCCTCAGCAAGAGGGTTTTTAATGGATACAAAAAAGCAATTTAACAGATAATAGTGAACATTTAAACGGTTATCACTATCTATCAAGGCTCCTTTAGCTAACTGTTATTGGATAGATATCTGAGAACTTTCTTAAGAGATTCCTTTTCAGAAGCTAATACCACTTAGCATCTGCGGATTAGAGTATCCTCTTCTTTAAAAAAGTCCAGCTGAGTGAAGGAGAAGTTGCCAACCGGTAAAGCTGCTTGCATGACTTTGCTAACCAAAAGACTCAGTCTTCTTTCACAGAAATTCAGTCACAAATCCGCCACCATGTTTCAAACACCATCACGGTTCTTCCCGCAATTCTTATAAATCAAACGAAAACGATCACTTCTTCTCTACCATAACAACTCCAGAAATATTTAAATACACTTGAAATTTTTAATTTGCATAACAAAGTATTTTATTCGAAAAATTATTTAACAACAAAAACAACAACAATTATATTAATAAAAATTAAAATTTTTTCGAACACCCAAGAAGTGTTTGGAAACTATTTACCAACCCCAGTGGGTACCGAAACCATCGAAGCTCATGTGCGAAGCAGTCTCAGCTGGAGAGTAGTGGATGGCTACAGGAGCGGCTTGGTGGTAAACGGGAGCTGCAGCAGCATAGCTCACAGCCTTAGCAACAGGCACTTCATGATGGTATACTGGAGCTGGAGCAGCGTAAGTGACGGTCTTGGCAACAGCTGGAGCAGCAACCAGAGCATGGGGTTGAGCGGGAGCATAGACAGATTTGGCAACAACAGGTGTGGCGTGTGTATACAAACCGGCAGAGGGTGCAGGAGCAGCGTAAGTCACGGTCTTAGCAACTGGAGCGGCATGAGTATAGACAGCAGCTGGAGCTGGAGCGGCGTAAACAGTTTTGGTGACGGCAGGTGCGGCATAGGTCACAGTCTTGGCCACGGCGGGTTGGTAGACATTGTTGCTGACGCGTGTGTCCGACTTGTGCACGCTGGAGTAAGGAGTCTGAACAGTCTTCGAGTACTGCGAGACGGTGCCATCGAAAGTGCGGACGACATTTTGGTGGCTAGAGGCAACGGCATCCACGGCAGGATTGGCGACATGAGCGTAGGTCACTGGTTGCAGAACACCAGCGCTGGCGACGGCTAAAAGTGCGGAGAGTACGACGAATTTGAAAGCCATTTCTGTTGATGTCTTGTTTATTTGTAGCGAATTAAACGAAGTAAAATATCGAAGTTTTTGCTGTTATGTTTGCAATGATTTGATCGTTTGTAGACTGATACTGATTTCGTCGAAATGTGTTGCTTTTATATGATCGCTGTGTTGCGAATTAGCGAGAGCGCGGTTTAGGTTGAAAGCTTTGCGGCATTAAACACAAATCATTGCAAATTTAATCTCTTCCGTTTACTTCGGCTTGGAGTGACATGCATTTCGCTTTGAGTTTGTTTTCTTTTTTATCGCATTTTCGAAAATCAGTACGCGCAGGCCTATAATCTAATTGATATGACCTTGTCTTTTTTGCTCTTTACACTAATGGACTATTATATAATATAATGAATTGTTATTTATGCAATGAGCAAAGTGTTAAATACTTTTTGTTGTTAAATATATTTTTTCCATTTGATGTAAGTCTTATTATTGGATGATGTACGGATATGTATTCCTCGCATAAAAAAGAACACTTTGAGTTTACGCCGCTACAGTTTCAAGGATTTATGGTGTCGTAAAGAAGTGAAAAGAGTTCGAAAATTTTTAAACCTGAAATACTTGCCGGACTATAGAATGTCCTTACTTACCTCATATTATAGAGCCTTCAACACCTGATCCCAGCATCAGTCTGAAAAGTTGCCTAATCCAAAATGAGTTCGTTGGTTCCAGATATTTCACTGATTTTATAGATCTTCCATTATTCTTAAACCCAATTAAAAAATTAGTACGCTGAGTTAATTTTATTTATCTAAAATTTTATTATGTGGACTTATTACCGGCTGTAAACCTTACTTTTTCAAAGCTTGAACTTTCATAACTCCAGGAGAAATAAGCTAGCTGCAGAACCATCAGAATCTCCATACAAATAAGAGCCCTATCCACACAATTAAGTTACGAGTATATACATTTACTTGGACTGTATTATGTACCAAGAATCTTATCTTGCAACCGTGGAACCTTTCAAAAAGTGTTGACTACTTAAAATCGGATACGATTCCCTGTATATCAGGGAGATTGAAAGGCATACCGTTTCTATAAGAATGTTTTTATATTATGAAATAAGAATCGATTCCATATATCTTCTGGTATAGACCTAACCCTCAAAAGACATGTGTATACATTGGTCTGAGAGGTATTGTACTTTGAGTGACGAAAATTTAAATATTTTTAAAAAAATCGTATATATTGATTAAGCATTATTTTTTCATAAAATGATTTTGCATCCAACGTATTTCCCGGATTAAACTCAACCAGGATTTCTTTCATCAAGCGAATGTGCTCTGAAATTCGTTCACTTTGGATCAATAAATTTTTGAATCGAAATTCAAATAACTAAATAATCTCAGAATGACCCTCTCTCTTTCTTATTCAAGAGTGAATCTAAGTATTCATTCCGAGTGTTCCAATCTTCAGTTGGATATCATGGGTTGCACTCTTGAGAAATAGCGGCCTCTATGATAACAACGATCTAAATTAAACGCCTGTCTCTCCGACCTTTCTCGCTTCCTCGCTGCACAGAACCTAACACTCTCCCTTAATAAATCTACAACGACCATATGCACTAACTAGACGAAGGAGACTTGACCTTAATAATGCAGTGGATGGCGTTAAGAATCCGCATGTCAATAACACTAAATTTTAGGTGTGAAATTCGACAGCCTCTGCTCTTTCCCTTCTCACAAAACTGCGCTTATTGCCAAAATACAGAGTCGCAACAAAAACCTCAAGTCGCTAGCAGGTAACACATGGGGAAAAGACAAAAAACAGTTGTTGGCAAAATACAAGACAGTCGGCCGGCCGGTCCTTAACTACGACACACCAATGTGGTCGCTTGAATATAGTGAAATACAGACGAGGCAGGTGCAGACATGTTAGAACACTGCACTCCAGACTGTAACAGAATATCTCTCGATGTCTCCCATCGAAAACCTGCACAGTGAGACCCGTATACTTCCAGTTAAGGGGCATAATGAACTCCTCTCCAAGCAGTTTCTGTTTGTGCTTTCGCAGAAATCATACCTGCAGTCACCAGCTTAAAGCGGAACCGACTCCAAGAGCATCAAGTGGTCTTTCCTCAACTACGTCGAAGGCATAAAACAATACGCCGAACAAACTTCGGACACAACTAACTTCAGACATTCACTGACTGCCTTTCACAGTGGTCCCATTAATACCTTCACTTACGAGTACTCCCTCTCAGTGAATGGCGTACTTGGAGTCAAATCACCACCCATTTGCAGACGATGAGCTCCAGTTTCCGGGATACTAGTTAGTGACCCTTACGCAGCTTCGTTCTGCGTACTGTAGCTCGTTAAACTCCTACTTACACAGAATCGACCCTGTCATATCATGACTCTAACCACCTCTTTTCATGCCTTGCTGACCCTAGACACCTGACACCCCTCTCTGTATGGTCAGCAAGCTTCCTGGGCCTACCGTTGGATGAGCTCGATGACTACTTATTTAATCCTTACCACCCTTACGGAATTAGGTAACCGTTACAACAACAACAACATCGATTCATTATATGAGTGCGATATCCAGTATCCGAAAGGTGTATCGACTAAGGGAAAGTAGCTTTTTTATGTAATTGAAAATGGTCGAGGTATACTGTACACCGATCCCAAACTTTTAGCATTCGATATAAGTTAGGTTAGATTAGTCTCGTAGGCTAATGAGTCACGGATAGATCAGTTTTAATCTTTGGGATACGAGATGTGGTTCAGTTACGATGTCCATGAGGAGTATTGATCCTTTAGGATGCCTGCGCTTGATATGAATATCACTATCGACACCACTTCTAGATAATTTTTTCCAAAAATTTTAAAAATGTCTAAGGTAAATGATAAATACTTTGTCCAGATTATCATATTTCGTTGATCTCCAAACTTTATGGTAGTGATATGGTACTAGTAAGTGAAAAGTGAAATATTATTTTAATTTATTGAACCTCCCTGATATGATGCTGCTTCTTCAACCGTTCACTAATTTAAGAGAGCTTTCATTTATTATATTTTTTTTTTAAATCCCTTAATAAATCAAAATTGTTTTTGCTTAAACTTCAATCCATGACATTTTATTCAACAACAAATTTTCAACAACTAAAAAGTAAAATCAACACTTATATGTATGTATGGGAATATGTGAATCATGTATAACGGGATGAGTTATTTAATTTCCAAAGGAAATTATTTACCAACCCCAGTGGGTACCGAAACCATCGAAGCTCATGTGGGAGGCAGTCTCAGCTGGAGAGTACTGGACGGTTTGACTGGCACCATAACCAGAAACACCGGGAGCGTTGTGAGTATAAGTGGTGGCAGCGGAGCCTTGGTTATAGTTAGTGGCAACTGGAGCGGCATGATGATACACTGGAACGGGAGCTGGTGCGGAGTAAGTCACGGTCTTGGCAACAGCTGGAGCGGCATAAGCAACAGTCTTGGCTACTGGAACGGAATGAGTGTATACAGCAGCTGGAGCTGGTGCAGCGTAAACGGTCTTAGTGACGGCAGGAGCGGCATAGGCCACTGTCTTGGCCACGGCGGGTTGGTAGACATTGTTGCTGACGCGTGTGTCCGACTTGTGTACGCTAGAGTAGGGAGTCTGAACAGTCTTCGAGTACTGCGAAACGGTGCCATCGAAAGTGCGGACGACATTCTGGTGGCTGGAGGCGACGGCATCCACAGCGGGATTAGCGACATGAGCGTAGGTCACCGGTTGCAGGACACCAGCGCTGGCGACGGCCAAAAGTGCGGAGAGTACGACGAATTTGAAAGCCATTTTTGTTGATTTCTTGTTTATTTATTTGCTTTTGATTGAAATTAAGTTGAGAAGCTGCGTTGTTGTGCTTGCTTTGGATTGATCGATCGTTGAATGATACTTTTTCGTTTGTAGCTTATGGTATTTATGTGATCATGAAGTGGATACATAGAGTGTGAGTGTGCAATTGTGAGTGTGAGTAAACCCTCAGCGTTGTTTGTGTCATATATCAAGTTAATGTTTACGGTTTTTTAGTTTTTATTTTTTCTTTAATAAGTTTTGGAATACTGTTAATTAGGTAACGGTATTACTTGTATAACAAAAAAACGTAGCTTTGCTTGAAAATGGTAGGCGTAAATCAGATTTTCAAAGCAATCGTTTTAAACGCCTTAGAAAAATGTATGTTAGCAACTAGACCTATGTAGAGTTTTCTAGAAAAGTTAGGGCTTTTACACATACATATGTATGTCATAATAACATGGAGTTGGATTGACTTGATTGTTATTTAAACCATTGATTAAATTAGTTAAAATTTTAGAACTCCTCAAAACCACATTAATTTTAAATAGAGTTTCAGGGTTTCTGGTTCCAAAATTTGATAATATATTATAGAAAAATCTTAGAAACGAGATCTGACTGAAGTTTTCCCATCGTCTAAGGATTGATCGAGTGAAGGTTGCTTATGGAAAAAAATATCATCATCTAATAGTAGATATCGCCATGTCCATTTATATTTATTAAATCAGCATAATGAGACGGTAACAAGAGGAAAATCTGTTTTAGGTAGGTAGGTGGGAGTGCAGCCCATTTCATTATTTCGTGCTTAGTTAGCACTAGCACCGCCATTTTTACGGACCAGTCGTAGACGTTTTAATTATTGCTATCACGTCTCAACTTCTCGTTCAAACCATTTTGTGGTTTCGATTAAGCTGCTAATGTTCGATATGCTTTTTGTAGACATCCATTCAAGGTTTGATGCTTAATAGGTTCCAAGTGTTCTGTGTCGGATCTGCTATAGGGCTGGGCATTTACAGAGAAAGTGGAAATTGTTTCCTTATTCTTTATGAGTTCATAGCCTCGGCAGATCCCATTTTGAACGCATGTTCTTCAAATTGCCAATACCCTCTTATGGAAGCGGTTAGTCTTAAGATATTTTTCCTAGACCTCTTTAATAAGTCGTTAGTTTTTTTTTTGTCATATTTTAGCCATATCTGTTTAGTTATATTGAATTTTGTTGTATTTTTTTATCTGTTTTTTGCATATTGAGCTCTCCTGATCAATGCAAGCGGGCTTGGCATTTACTCTGCCTCGAATTCGTTTAGAAAAACTCCTGCCTTTGCCGACTCGTCTGCTTGTTCGTTGCCAAAAATATTGCTGTAGCCGGAGACCCAGCTCAAGTCTAGGTTGAGCTTGTCTTCTAGTGAGTTCAGTGCCTACTTACAGTTAAGGACTGTGCTGACATTAATCATAGGTGACGACAAGGTCAGGACAGCTGCCTGGCTATCCGTGTACATATATTGTTGCTTTATGTATCCTCTCGTAGTTATTCAATAGAGCTTCGCAGGCCTTCTCTATGCCCAATACTTCCGCTTGGAAGCTGCTAGCCGAATTTGGTAGACGGATAGAAAGAGAAAAGTCTGTGTTACCGAACAATTTTCCATCACATTCGAGTAAAATTTAAACTGGTTTGGATGCGTTTTTGGACGGTTTAATATAAAGGAAAAGTTTTAAGGTTGCCACCTATTTGAAAATTTAAATTAAGGAAAATCTAACTTCATGACTTCAAGAAACACTTTATGGACACCAAACTAAAGACATGTTAAATATTTTATAGTTTTTTTTTAACAAGAGTTGCCACCATTTGGTTGAAAATTAATGATTACGGTCAGAAAACTACAAATCATTTTGTCAGACTTTAATATTGAAAAGATCCCAAAATTTAGAATTTTTTACCAAGGTTGCCACCCGCTTAAAAAATTTATGGATATCAACTTAAAGAGTTTTAAGAAGATTGAAGTTGAAAGTAGTAATGACGTTAGATAATACTACTTTTGCCAGACTGAAATTAATGAAATCCATAATTTAAAATTTTATGGGAGTTGCCACCTGATTAAAAAAATATTTACTAAAATTTAATGATAGCATTATGGTTATTGAGCTCAAGAGTTTTAGAAATGTTAGAGCTGAAAGTACCTTTAAAAAGGGTTGCCACCTGTTTGAAAATTTTTGTAAAATTTATTTCATAAAATAAAAGAAATAATACGTGTACAAATATAAATAGCACAAACACTTTTGTTTTAAAATAGCATTTATACTATAGCGGTGAGCCGGAAGGTGAGCCGGAAGAAGTGCGTCCGTCCGATTACGAATAGACACAGAATAGATTATTGAGTAGATAAAAGCAATCCTTTAACATTTAAGCTAAGCAAATAATCATTAACGCTGTTTTTAACCTAAAACTAACTCCTCTGTTACACGCATAGCGTTGCTTTAACGATCAAATGTCACACCCAGAAGCCTTACGACAACTGTCTTCTGCTCATTGAAGATTTCAAATGCATTAAATTAGCCGGTTCCCTTGTCACTGGCAGATTTACAATTAGCAATTAGCACAAGCAATTGTTTAATACGTAGTGGGCAGTGGAATGAACACACACACACGCAAACACACCGACATACAGCTGGTGTTGCAGGCGACAATTACTCAATAATTCATTAGATTTTCATGCAACGCATTTAATTTCATGCAATTTCAGCTTACTTCTCCCGCTTTTCGCCCCCCGCACTCTCAGCTACCAGCGCAGATATGAGTGACATTGTGGCAAGTCCACAGCGTATTTGCCACACGATGCGGCAGCAAAGAACATTATCGAGCAACAACTAAAACAGATTTTAATTACAAAATTTGCACTCTACTGCCATATTGTTGTTGTGATGTTGCATTGGTGGACTTTTTTGTTATTGTCGTTTCTGATTTTATGATTCTATTGTTGTTGTTGTTGTTGTTTTTCTCGTTGTAGTTGTTGTTGTTGTTTTACTCATCGTAGTTGTTGTTAAGTTTCATGCCACAACACATGCAATTGGAACGCTTGTAATTCTTGAACAGTTGAACATTTGTTGCATGCCACATTGCTGCCAATTGCACTAATTTGCTGCCTCTTGCTGTTATTGTGGTTGTTGTTTGTGTTGTCGCAATTGCTAAACAAAATGTTCGTGTTTTAAATTGCATTTGTTGCGTAAACGACTGCAGCTGGGCGACCTTCAAATGCCGACTCGGCAATTCTACGCACAAACCGTTAGATTGTGCTTGTCAGTATGTATGTGAGTGTTTATATGCATGTGTGTGCCACTGCAGTTAACACAGAATGCAAACGTTTGCGATTTGTTGTCGAGTAAAAACCAAAAAAGCTGACTTTTAAAGCCCAATTTTACACGTGTGCGCTTGCATGTGTGCGGTTATATGAATACAAACAAACACTCACATACACACACTAGTATACGCATGAGGGCCAGGCATCGTCTGCAAAAGTTGCAACATTGCATGTCAGAATGCAATTTGGTGACTATAAATAGCTTTGCCCCACACACCGTGCACCCCACCAACAGCAACAACAATACCAGCAACATGCAAGCCAACGTGCATTTGGCGCCATTCATCGCTGTTTGTCGGCATGGTCGGCATTGCCGGGGCGTATAATTAAATTATGAAAGGGACATAAGACGCATAATAAGTCATAAATCAAATTTACCTACCCCTGGGGACAGTTTGGATGCAGACAGCGTACACAAATATATTTAGACAGATAAACACTCGAGCAGATGAGATGGATGAGATCGAGAAACGGCATGGGCAATTATATTAGTGGTGTGATGGTTGTTGGGCAAACATATGCGAGCGGTTTGGCTGTATGTATGTGTGCGGGTATATGTGGGTATCTGCGTGTTTGTATGTGTTAGTGCGGTGAGTGAGCATATGCAATTGCAAGTGAGCCGATGGCAAGACACGTCTGTGCAAGTTGTAGCTTTGGAAATGCTTTGGCAGGAGGAGAGGAAGAGCGGGAAGGAAGCCGGAGTTTTAGTCGTCGGAGGAGCCGCATATGACAGCTGAGCTGGTTAACAGCAAAGCCAAAGCAGTTAGGCCGGCAAGTGGACAATACTTTGGCGTGGTTGCGACATGCAAGTGCGTGGCAAAGAAAATATGCTGACTTTGACATGTGAAAGGACATCAGGGAGTTGTTTCATTAATGTGAAAGAGTTGAATGGGTTTGTGTCTCAGTTTATCATATGAAATACATTGCGTATAATTATTGACAAATATGGCTATATTGTCTTTCTAGTGATCGATCTTTTATCTACAAGTGCTTAAGAGGTCTCCAGCATATTTTTAGTGAAGAAAGAAGTTTTAATTAAAAAAAGTAGAGAGTGGTCTGTTTTGCTAACAATGAGCTGAATATTATTACCTTTCATTATTTATTATTGAAAGAATGACAATAATCTGACCAAGAATATTCCTTAGACGTCTAAATAAATATCAGAATTCAAAATTAGCTTCTTAAATACGAACTTAACGAAATGTTAACGCTTAAGGCGAGAAATCTCAAACAAAAAGCTCCAACGAAGCTGGATCGTTGGTAGAGATGAATGGGAATCAATAGAAACTCTCCTCTTTGCGCTGATTTAAGCTAAAAAAGAAAGGACGGAAAGGAAACGTAGCAGAGTATCGGTTATTCTTCAAGATATGGTCCTGCTATTTATAAATGAAGTCTCACTTAAAAGTATAAATACTTACTATGCGTGGCATAATTCAATGAGATCTGTAGAAATATTCACTTACTTGTCTAATATGAAGTTAGTAGGAAAATAGCATGTCTGAACAATATATTCATATGGAGATACATTGGTTAAGACTCCTCTTTTTGAACGATATTTTCACTGAAGTAAATTTAATGTTAGAGCCTCATGTTCCGATTGTATTCCCTCCGAGAAGGTAAACGATCTAGTTCTATATTGAAGGGAACAGTTATAGAAAGTCATTGACATTATACGAACTCTTGTGAATGTACTCGTAATATATTCGTCAGATGGGATTATAGTACTTAGCAACGTATTCTATTTCTCTTCGCATAACATTCACAAAGCGTGAGTTCTTCTTTTAGCCGATATTTTAGTCGCCTTGATGTCGAATTCCCTTCGTTCAAATCTCTGTCGTTTCCGACACAACAACGTCTATTGGTTATCGTATTTTTTCAATGTATAGATCCAGTTTTTCTCAGTCAGTCTTTTAGACCTCAATATGTTGTTAAACAGACAGATCTAACCGTGTAAACAGAGACTACGCTAATAACGAAGAAAAAGTAACAGGCTGCAAAAGCAAAGCCTTTATTCAAGCTATCTGTCTTCTATCTGTCTCTTATTGGATTGTCTACATCATATCAAGCAAGTAAATGTTTGAGTTCAAAAAAGAGCACGAGAGCGAACGGTATTGAATATGCCCTACAGCCAAACCCAACTAAGAAACCCAAACTTGGTATTACTCCTGCAAGGAATATAGGACCGCCATGAAAAAGTTTCAATCAATCTTGTCACATCCAGCCAATTTTTCCTTTTGGTCTGAAATTAGCGTTCAACTGCCTTTCTCAGGTGAGAGTAGGTCTGCCAAAGTAGCTCTGTCCAGGCGGGTTCCAATCATAAACAAATTTTACCATGTTGTTTGCAGGTTTGCGTAAGATATATCCTATTCACGTACACTTAACGCTAAAAAATTTCCATGCGCCTTGGATTTTATGGAATGCGGCCACATAATGCTTCAATGGAGATGAACAGTTAATGCAGTAAATACAAAGTAATTTGGGAAGGCAATGCCGATTGTAGTTATTTCCAGATATTCTTGAGCATTATAAATGCCTTTTTTCTTTTCTGACGCGGTTACTTATATCTTCAAAGGAACCTCCTGAAATAGTTATCGTACAACCAAGACATACTATGCGGAAAAATGGTAAGACTTTGTTCATAATTTCGAAATTCATAATTTATTCTTCAAAATCTATGTCGTCCCCCTCAAAGTAATCCGCTAGGCCCCAATACACTTGTGTCAACTTTTCTCCGATCCTCGAAACAGTTGTTAAAGTAAATTTCCGGAATAGCCTTCAATAGGCGTAGCGATTCTCTTTTAAGGGGGTGTACTGGTCTAGACGCATGAATTTTAAGCATTTTTCAAACGAAGATGAAAAAAAATTGAAAAAATTTTTAGTATCCATTTTTTATATGTTTTTTTTTTTACAATTTAATAACCAAAATACGTCGAGATACGGGTAGATACGGGAAGATGGAGTGGGGGCTTAAAAAAAACGGCGCGTCCTGGTTGACGTGATTTCAACCCTTGTAGAGATGTAAATCCCAAAAAACAAGAGATGTCGTTACAGGGTTGACCATTTTCAAAAAAAAAAAAATAATAACAAAATGGCGTCGACTTGAACAAAAATTTTTGTTTTGTCCCGATGTTTTCGACCTTTTCGAATTTTTAAAAATACTACAAAAAAAATTTAGGAGACAATTGTGGTGAACACGGACGCCACGTCACAAAATCGGCTGTATCTCCGAAAATAAGTCGAATTTCAAAAAATCCTTCCTTGGTCATATTTTTGAAAGTCTAAACTTTCCAAATATGCAAAAAATCGATTTTTACAAAATCCTAGACCAGAATACCTCCTTAATATCTCCAATTGACTTAAAACGACTTCCTCGGAGTGACCGCTTGACTTTGCCGAAAAGTCAGAAATCACACACAACTAAATCAAACGAATACGGTAGTTGCGGCACGATATTGCTTGACAATTTGGCGACAAACTCACGAAGAATCATTCCAGTATGGGACGGCACATTATCGTGGTACAAAACACCAAGAGTGTCGGGCCATTCTTTTTACGATACGAATAGCTTCGCGCAAGCAACGCATAACACTCAAATAGTAGTCCTTGTTGACAGTTTGGTCAGTCGGAAGGAATTCTGAATGCCTCGTACCTCGATATTCGAAGAAAACTATCAACATTTTCTTGATTTTTGACCTGCTTTGGCAAGTTTTTTCGGCTTCGGCTCACCTTTGCTACAATATCCAGCCGACTGATCGCCTGTTTCCAGGTCATAAGCATAGAGCCAAGACTCATCGTCAATAATAATTCATGACATCCTGGAAGTCGGAAAGCATTGTTTTGCAGTCGTTAATGCGACGCTATTTTTCGAAAAAAATAAGTGATTTAGGAACAATTCGTGCTTTCACTTTTCTCAGGCTAAATGATCTTTCGAAATAGTTTTCACTGATCCTTCCGATATTCCGACGGTGCCAGTAAGATATCTGACTGTTAATCGTCGATTATGAAGTACCAAGACTTCTTTTTTTATTAAGGTGTTGGTCATCAGTTGATGTGATCCGTCGTCAACGCGTTCTTGACCCTCTTTAAATAATTTGTACGAATCAAAACCACATGCTCGCAGCAAACAATTATCACCGAAGGCCTTTTCCCACATTCTGAAAGTTTCGGAAGTATATGACATACAAAGCTCAGCGTTTTGTAATATTAAATGCACAATTTGTATCTCTTATTGCAAAATATATTAATTTATAATTCAATAGGTAATTAGTTAGTCGAAAATTTTGATTGAGTTTCTACTTAAACTCCCAAACATTAATTTAATTACATTTTCATATTAAATATGATTTAATTATTGAGCATAATAAAATTGATAAGGCAGCCACAACCCATAATCGCCTTCTAAAACATTGAAATTCAATTCGAAACACACTTGCAAGGGACACTGCGCGCGCTTCCTTCCACAAAAACACCTCCAAATATCTGTACATATATATGTATGTGCGTCCTACCCCCTTATGCACGCCCGCCTGCTACTTGTCACTGTAATTGCTAAACCGGCATTAGGGGATATGTTAATTTTGCTTGCAACATGACAGCACCAACAACAACAGCAAAAACGCCTGCGATTGCAACAATATCAAAGTTGCTGCAACAACAACAAAAGGCGGAACACAAAGCCATCACTTGCAAGTGTTGCAAAAAGAAGCCGACCAAGCGCTGCAAGACTGCATTCGACCGAAACATATTGCGTAAGCGCACAACTACAACAAAAAGCAACGGATATATGTATATGCAAAATTTTATTACGCCGCTACGACCCCTGCCCCTACCCGCCAGTGTGTGGCGCACTAATTTTTGGCTGAGCGAATAAGTTTTCGAGGCTCAGAACAATCAGGCAAACAGACAAATTTGCAAAAGACTCGAGGGCCTATGCAATCTCTGGGCACTTGTTAGTACCAAGTGATGCTGCAGTTGTTGTTGTTGTTGTGTCTGTTTTTATTGTACATGCAATGCCACTTTTGTCTTGCGGCAGAGTGAAAGTTGCAACTTTCGGTAAAATTTGTTTGCCAATGTTTGCGCGTGTGTGTGACGTTTCCGTAATTGTGTGCGTGAGTCTTTGCGGGTGTGTGTGTGCTAGTGACATTGCAAACACTCAAAAGCAATTGTTACGCATACGCAGGCGTGTGTCTGCCGCACTGGTATATTCGCATATATTTTTAAGTGCACTCACAGATATACATACGAACACATACTTATATACATGCATGTATTGGTGGAAATGTTTACAAATGCCGCATCTGAAATCCATTTAAAACACTTTTCATCAATTTTATGGCATTTGCATGCGCTTGTATGAAATTTATGTTCCTTTCTATGTACATATGTATGCATGTACATTCGATTCTATGTATTTGTTTTCGTTGTTAACTGCTGCTGTGTTTGATTACATTCATTTGGTTTATGTTCTTCTTTTGCATATTTATACCAAGCGCTGTGTTGTTGCAATCAACGTTGTTGTTGTTTCTGCTGCTGTCAGTTGAACTTCTCACTTTTGGCTGAGTAACTGTGCGTAACTGTTTTTAAGTATCATTCGCGTTTTTGCTCTGTGACGCTTGTTTGATGTCGGGGACACACATTATTATTACACCCACACAGTTACACGTTGGTTACAAGTACGTCACACACACACACACATTTAGAGCATTTCGTTGCCACAAACATGTTAAATTATTTGCAATTTGGTATGCAAGTTTTAAGTACCTTTTGGTGTTTGATGAACTAATTCGCAATAGTCTAAAAGAAGTCTAAATTTTAATCAGATTCGAAGTAATGCTTACTTACAGATTATATAACATACATTGCCTTAGCAAAATGAATAACTCCCCATTAAATTAATATAGTCTCTCCTTTACAACCTAGTCCATTTCGCCACCCCGAGATATAGGCAAGACTTTCTGTATGCTTTTTAATTTGTATTAATTTTATTTTTATTGGTTATTTCTAGATTACATATTGTACGATCTACTTTAGTAAGTAATAATATATTTTATTATCTGTTATTAAATGTCTAGTCTAACATTAAGTCAACCCCAAGGTCTATTTGGAACTTTGTAAGATGATATTGCCAAGTCTATTTGTGATATCAAGCCTTCTTTCAAAATTAATATTGATGGACTGCAGCCTGTCCTGCTTTTGATTATTCTTTCAAGCTTCTCTTCGATAAGTCTCTGTCATCTGATAACTTTATTTCAGACTGGAAATTGACATTCCTTATATTCAAATTTGATAGATAGGATGTAGTCACCAATTATAGACATTTCACTAAACTCTCCACCAGTTCCAAAGCCTTTGATCAAGTTTCACACAATATTCTAATTCAAAAGTTATTCTCTTTAGGTTTTCACTCTGTCTTCTTGTCATATTTGACGTCTATTTGTCATCTCATTCTTTCATTGCGTCATCGGAATGATTCCAAATTTTATGCGTTAAAATTATGGATTACATATTTTGTTCCTTCTATGTATCTTGAAGTAAGCTGTGTTCATTTGGGTACCATATTATCTATCCGCAATTAATAGGATTGAATGCGTTCAAAAGATTTTTTTAGGATTTGCCCCTTATGAATCTCGTTAATTGCTATTACATCTTAAATCACTTGAAAATCGAAGGTCTATTCTCTACCTTTCATTTGTTTTCGATGTTGCTAATGGAGGTATTGACTTTTCTTATGTGTTAGGAAAAATTAATTTCAATATTCCTCAGCATTGCCATGTAAAAAACACCCCCAATGAAAATGGTCTCGGATGAGAGACCCCCCTTTTGAACCACTCTAAAGCTTTCACTCAAAAAAAGTGTGTGTGTCTCAGATCCAAAGGCTCCCATTTTCTTTGTTATTATATTGACATAAACAAACCATATCCAACGCTTAGCTAAAGTAACGGATGATCTTAGTAAAAGGCTCAATCAATCTTTATCCAATTTGCTAACGGGATTTCATTTTTTTAATCTTCTTGTGTCCGGAGGTATATACAATTATATTTTTCTTTTCTCAAATACTAATTAGCTTAGAAAGATAAGGGAAATTAGACAATTGCTGATACTTTAACCAAGCAGCCTGGGAGGTGAAAATTCGGTGAGCGACTTTAATCGTCTTGGTTCTGAATACGCTGTACAATGAACGTACTTTAGTAAGCAAGTTTTTGGCGGCCTTAAGAACGAACAACCTTGACACACCATCCTAAGCTTAAAGCTTAGTCAAGTAGATGTTTTTTTTAATTTTTGAGACAACATAATGGATGTCATTTGTCCTCGAGGTACTAGGGAAAGTATCTAGTTGGAATCGTTGTTAGACTTTTCTACAGCTTTATAAGAAACTCAAAATGCTTCGTCTATATATGGTATATGCATCCACATATTAGTGGTTTTATCATCACATTCGTAGTAGGATCGCCTGATCTCCATCCTAATAATCAGCCCTTAATCTCACCTTACCTAACATACGTCAAAAGTTAGCGACTTTATTGATGGTTTTCAATATCAAATTCCTTTTCACAAAGTAAAACCATAGTGCTCGCACAGAAATAGCTCTGCCAAAACTCTACGCAGTTTTGATAATTTTTTCACAGATGCTGTTTATGGTTTGACTTGATAGTACCAGTATTTTGACCAAGCCTTATAATTACATCTAAAATGTTCCTACTGTCACACAGTCGAATGTTTAGCATATAGTATATGAAACTGATTATAACGACATTAAGCAAGCACACGATTATCAGCCGAATAGAAGTTGTCAACCACAGGTTAGATGTCAACCAGTGTGTTATCACAAAGAAAGCTTCCAGAACCAAGAACAAGTGTCAGATAAAGGAAAACCCAAAGGAACACATTAGGCAAACGCAGCAATAACAAAGCAAAGCACGCAAAAATACTACACGAAGTATGAATACAAAAGATAAGCGAGCCCCAAAAGCAAACACACGCACACACATGTGGAATCCGCGCAGATTCCTCGGCATCTCCTAAGATCCAATTGAGTAGGCGCTGAGTGGCTGGTGAATGGTTGTTGTTGAGTGGTTATTGTTGAGTGTTTGCCGCCTCAACTTGGCCTAGGGCGCCATCAGACGTTCGCAAAGTGAGGGTGGCGTAGGTGAAGGGGATTGGTAAATATTTTCGCATTCCTTTATTATGATAAAAGCAACACGCCGTCGCCATATGAATTTTTGAAACTGTGGCGACGAAACCTTCATTTGCGCAAAGCAACAAATATTTGGCGGTACAAGAGCGCACGTGTGTATGTGTCGTATTTAATGCGCTTGATGAAGGCGCAAGGCCGCTTAAGGATGCTCAGTTACCATCTGCTTACTCTCACTTTAACTTAGCGGCCTTGTGAGTTGTTGTTGGTGTGTCTTTTCGCTTTTTATTGTTGTCCTTATTTATGTAATGAATGCTGGTTTTACTATTGTTGTTGTTGCTACTATGTTTTGTAAGCTTTTGCTGCGCTGCAGATACGCATTTGCCTTCCTCATTGTGCCCTTAGAATAGAGATTAAAATTTAATTTTTAATTTAAAGATTTGTTTGCATTTTATTTTCTCGCAAATCGACTGCTTTTTGTTCGCTTGCCACGAGTATTTGTTGTTTTTGTATTTTTATATACATGCACACACACACAGAAATATATCTACATATATGGTAGGCTTTACCGTCAACGTCGAGTTCTTGTTTTAGCGAACTCTTCTTGCTTTCTTTTTACTCATCATCACTCATACTATGTTCTATGAGAACACACACGTACACATACATATTGGTATAAAAGCACATTTGTCGGTTGGGTTGGTTGCTGCCACATTCTGTTGCTGTGTTTATTTGTCCTTTTGGCTTCTCATGTAAGTATTTCTACTGGTGGCCTTAACTCCAAACAAAGCTAACTGCATCTAGTCTTTATTAATGCTATATGTTGTTGTTGTTTTTATACCCAAGGTTACTGGTACTATATATTTTTTATAACCGGATAATACTTTTTTCACAAAAAATTATTTTATCTGAACGAATTCTCAGTGCACTCTTGTTTCGTAGGAGACCGATGGTCTAGGCAACTTAGAAAATCGAAAATCACTACTAATTTCAGCATATAATTTGACCAAAAATAAAATGGTATGGCGCTGCTACTTTGAAGTCGTTAAAAGGACAGTCTAGAAAAAAATTATCTGCAAATGTCACAACTCTTAGAAAATCGCCACAGTGTAGTAGAAACCTAAACTCTAGATGTTTATACGGCTATTATGCAGGGACTCTAATTTTTATAAGCTTTTTATGATCCGACTTTTTCACCACCAGAATAATTTGCACTTGATAAGAACATATAGTAACAACTTAGGTCTGGATTGAAAGATTAGATAACTAAACTCCCTGAGCTTCTGGCAAGTCAATATCGATGTGTATGGCCTGTCGTATTGCTGAGGGAGCACAATTGCTCTTCTATACGTCAAAGCTGACCACTTCTGGCCGATTTCATACTTTAAAAATTGTTTATATTACAAGTCCGAATTAAGAGTTTGGCCGTACGGAAGCAGCTCACAGTAGATGATTCTCTGCTAGCTACCAAACTCATCGCAGAACCTTCCTGGCCGCCAATCCTCACTTGCTTCGTTTGTGCCGGCTCAACAAAATTCGATCATTGCTTGTTTCGTTACCTGTAACCAGATTCAGATTAATCGATTTTTTTGCGATTCAACCGCGATTCGCAGATGAAAACTCGGTGCATGAGGTTTCTTTGCGATAACTCGTCTGACGCCCAGGCATTGAGCATCTTTTTCCCTCCAGCCTTATTTAAATGGTTCTAAACGTTTTTGTTCTAAGCAATGTGAATTTCTTGGGTATTCGAAATATGACAGTCGAGCTCCACGTTTCCATATATATTTTCGACAATGGACCCTCGAGAAAGTGACGCATCTTTGACATCATAATATCAAGTAGGTATTACAAAATTGTGTGTGATTGCCTGTTTCAATATCAGATCCATAAACCCCATATACATTTTCAGCTGTCCATCTTCTTATCTTCATATCATTTGATCTCGAATTCGAATAACTGAAATCTAGTACATAAAAGTCTCAAAGGAGAATGATGAGCACTTCCAGTATTAAGCAAGATTTTTATTCAGCATCCATATCTAGCCAATTGCTCATGTAAAGCACTAAAATGCAGCTAAATTAACGCACGTCGTAAGAAGCCCCGGCGCTGACCATTATCACTTTTCTACTAAGTCCATATTTTCATCTAATTACTGCTATAGTGAGGTGATATACCCTCTCGCATCTTCAATTTGAAGGAAAATGTTTCATAAGAGCTTCTGCCTCACTACGAGATCAATGGATAGAAAAAAGCCTTCCCAGCTACCGACGAAATCTAAGCATAAGGAGTATATACATATTCTTAAAAGATCCAACGTTAAGAA
>JBAWJQ010005731.1:0-23701 GCA_037783105.1 Bactrocera zonata | reverse complement strand
GACTACTTAATACTAACAATTATATCTTACTTTATACCTATCAATAATTTATGGTCACATTGCACTTCAATGTGACCGTATTTAAACTTGGCTGCGCTGTCGTTGTAACTCTGCTGTGGTGTTGTTGTTAATTTTCGCAATTTCTTATTTTGCGTTTCCTGTTGTTGAATTAATGCAGACATGTCGTCAGCAATGTTGGTTTATTAATTTTATTTGAACTTTGTGTTTTATTCGCTTGTGTTTCCGTGCTTGTATTATTGCTGTGTTAGCTAGATTTTGGTGTTAACCAATTTGGTGTTAACTCCTCCGCCCTTAAATTCGAGCGTCCTCGTTCGAAGGATATTTACAAAATTTAGGTAGATCGTCAACGCATACTTTCGTGGTATTACAGCCGGTTATTATTTTATTTAGTCTTCTATTTATACTATGTTTTTTTAATTTTGCTTTTAATAATACAAATATGCCTACAGTTATTATTATTGATATAATTGTTACATTTGCAGAAAAATAAATATAATTTTTTGTCTTTAGCAAAGAAATTTCTTTTTCTTCATTTAATTGTAGTTTTTTTATGGACTTGAGAGATAACATTTCTTCTACTTTACTATTATTTGCCATTGGTTGCAATATTGCTGGTAAAGGATTGCTACCAGTTATTATTTTAGAAAAATAGCTTTTACCATCTATTTCGATATTAGTATTGTAGTGTTTTATTAAATACGTGCCATTTAACGTCATTGTTTCGTTTTCAAATTTTACGAAACCTGTATATTGGTTTAGAAACAATACATCATTTGTTATTTCTTCAATCTCTTTTACATGATGATTATTAATTTTCGTACAATTGTCGACTTTACTTTTTAGCAGATGTGCTATGCATGTGCTATTCGTAATATCTTCTACTATATTTCTTGAGCATATCGATAATTTATTATATGACTTACATTCTTTACTTTTTCCGTAAACTTTATTCTGGCAAATTAAAATTGATTTAAATTCGATTTTATTTATTAATTCTTTTCCTTTTATCGGTCTTATTTCTAAAGTTTTACAATCGTTTTGCTCTGTCGTAGGCAAATTTATTATATAAATTAAGCTTTCTTTATTTGAAGCGATTTTTATTTCAGCAAATTCTAATGCTTCATCTACATTAACGAATGGTATGTTTTCATCTATTAAAAATTGTTTAGTTATTTCCATTTCTTTATCAGACAATATGTATGAATTTATTATGTTAGATTTGGCCCAGTGTATGGCGTATGCTATATTAATTAGCTCTTCCTTTATAATTTCTAATTTAAATTTTATTTGTAATATTAAGTCATTCGCAACTTCTTTTTCTTCTTTCACTACTTTAGATATCTTATTAGTATTGTCTATGATTTCGTTTATTTTCGCATTTGTCAGTTTGTTAATTATTAGCTGTCTATTATTACTTCCTAGCACATTATTGATTTTTTCCATTAAGATATTGTAATCGGCATGGTCTGGATTTCCGGCAATCCATTTCCATGCGGATCCTATAAAGTCTAGTGATCTCCTAACTTTACTGTTTATTCTAATTCTATCAAGATAATTTTTCGATTGGCTTATGAGGGATGTCAGGATGGGTTTCAATGGATGGTTTGCTAATTTATCATTAATTGTCATTTCTACACGGTTTATTGTGTTGTCGTAGTCTTGTAATTCAATTGTATGGATTATTTTGAATGTGCCTGTTCGTAGTTTTGCGGGACCTGCGTCGATTGTGACTAGTTGGGATGATGAATAGTCTAGTATTTGTACGTTTCCGTATGCCATGCAGGTAAAAAGTCTAAAAAAACAAATATATATATTTCTGCCAAAAGTGTAATAATAAGCGTGCTATGCGCTCTTTTTATCCTTATAAAAGAAAAAAATATTTTTTCTTTATATTTTTTTTTAATAATAAGCGTACTTCGTGCTCTTTTTTATTTATTTTTAATTATTTTTTCCTATTTAATGTTTTTTTTTTTTTTAACTTTTTATAAGGCTTTTGTGGACTACCTTGCCAGTTTGTGTTAAAACTGTAGAATTATTATTTTCTTTTACTATTTCTTCTTTGTACCGTGAAGTTAACTTATTTCCGTAACGTTTATTGATTCTAACATAGATTGTCTGTCCAATTTTATATTCTTTAAATGGGCTTCTGTTTTTATTGTGAAATATTAGGTCTTTCTCTTGTTTTTGTTTTATTCTTTGTATGTTATTCTGTCTTGCCTCTTCGTACTGGTCGGGATTAGTGAATATTCTTCGTCCAAAAAATGATTCAATCGGTTTTTGTCCTGAAGTTGTGTGAATTGAATAATTGCACTCATATACTGCCCTGTCCAGCAGTTCTTCAAAAGATCTTTCTGTATTTTCCGATTTTAAACACCTTAAAAATTCTGATAGGGTTGAATGGAATCGTTCAACCTGACCGTTAGCTGTACTAGTTTTTGGAGGTATCTTATGTAGTTTTATTCTGAGTTGGTCTTCTAACATAAAAGTTATTGAGTTGGAATTTAATGATTTTTCATTGTCTATTATTATGTTTTGTGGAACTCCAAAATTGAAAACGATCTGTCTAAGTGGTTCTCTAATGTCTTCTGTAGCTCTTGATTTTAATATTTTCGCTTGGGCGTATTTTGAATACTTATCTATGGCAGTCAGTATTAGTTTTTTTCGGTAATATAGATATCTATATGGATTATCTGTCCTGGGTATTCGGGAATAGGAGTTGCTTGAATTTTTGGGTTATTGGGATGTCTGTCGTACTTGTTTTCTGCGCATACGCCGCATTGTTTAACTATTGCTTTAATTTTCTGGAGCATTTTAGGGAAATAAAATGTTTCTATTAATTGCTGTTTATTTTCTACTGGGTTTCGATGAGCTCTTTTATGTGTTCGTAGTATTTCATTCTCTTGTTGCTCGTTTGTAATGAGATCTTAAACTTGCGTTTGTGTGTACCTAGCTTTGTAGTTCTTGAAGTGTAGGGGATAGATTTGTTGAATCTGCCCCATTATTTTTTCGGTTGTGAATATTCCATTAATAACTGAAGGGTTGAGGTAGCGCTTTAGTATTGCTGTCAAGTCGTCTATTGGATAATTAGGTTTAGTCAAAATGTGCCTATGGTACGTAGGGAAGGGTATTTTGAATTAGCTATCGATTTGGTCTGTTAAGATCCAAATTTGATTTTTGAATACATTTATTGGGGAATTAATGGTCGGAATTAAATTATGCGAAGAGCTTTCGTCTGAATTAGTGGCAACTGATAACGAATTTATTTCAAATGGTCTGGAGAGTGCGTCTGCAACAACGTTTGCTTTACCTGGTTTGTATTTTATTTCATAATGATATTCTTCTAAAATTGCCTTCCATCTTTTCAATTTGGAATTGTTGTTTTTATTACTGAGTGCGTACGTAAGGGGTTGGTGGTCCGTATAAATGGTTATTTTAGCAGTACCATACAAATAATTTCTGAGGGAATTGAGTGCCCAGATAATGGCAAGCATTTCCCTTTCGTTAGTTGCATAGTTTTCCTCTGTTGTATCTGTGAAATTAAAGTGATTGGTCTTCCATTTTGCTCTAGGACTGCTCCTATTGCATGTTTGGAGGCATCGGTGGTTAGAGAGAATTCCTTTTTATAGTCTGGATATTGAAGAATCACATCTTCGGAAGTGAGTGCAGATTTAATTTTTTCAAATGCTTCTTTTGCTTCGCTATTAAGAGTAATGGGGACTTTTTTTGACATATTTTTCGAGATGCGACCTTCTTCGCCGCGGAGTAGGGTTGTTAATGGTTTTGCAAGTGAAGCATAACTTCTTATGAAGCGTCTATAATATCCTGAAAGGCCGAGGAATGACCTCAAATCTTTAAGGTTTTTGGGGTATTGGAAATTGACTATTGATTGAACCTTGGTGGGATTGGTTGAGATGCCATCTGATGAAATAATAAAGCCTAAAAATTCCACTTTGGTTTTAAAAAATTCACATTTATCAATCTGAACTTTCATATTAGCTTTATTTAGGGTGTCAAAAATTGTATCAATGTGTTTTTGGTGGGACTCTTTATCTTTGCTGAATATGACTATGTCATCTATGTAGACGTAGCATGTTTTCCCTATATGGTCTCTTAGGATGTCATCAAGCGCTCGTTGGAATATACCAGGGGCGTTTTTAAGCCCAAAGGGTAGTCGCGTGAATTCATATTTTCCGTTGTTCACGGAAAAAGCTGTCTTCTTAACATCGGATTCCTTAAGAGGAATCTGGTGGAAGCCACTCTTCAGATCGATTACAGAAAATATTTTGTTGTCTCCTAGTTGAGAAAGTACCTCGTTTATTTCCGGTATTGGATACCTATCTGACACGGTGACACTTTACAGTTTTCTATAATCAATGACCATTCTATACTTTTTCTCTCCCGATGCGTCCTCTTTCTTGGGGACTACCTATATCGGAGAGTTGTAGGGCGATCTGGATGGTCTTATTATGCCGTCTTCTAATAATTTATTTATCTGTTTTTCTATTTCGTCCCTGAGGGAAAATGGGTAAGGGTAGGATTTTGAGTAAACTGGCGTTTCGGAGTTTGTTCTTATTTCGGCCACTACTTTGATGGTGTAGGTCAGTTTTTCGTTAGGTTCGGAGAAAAGATGGCTATGTTTATGGATGAGTTTCCTCATTTCTTGTCTATCTTGAGTATTCATATGCGTGTCCCTAATTTGGATTGCGTTTACGTCCTGTGTTTTGTATTCTTTTAGATGAATTTTCGTGTGGTTTGCTATAATCATAAAATTATCCTTACTATAGATTATTGCGTTAATTTCTTTTATGCTGTCATTACCTAATATTCCGTGAAATGTGGTTAGGGTGGGTAGTAGGAAAAACTTTAATTGATTTTTGAGCTTGAAAAGATTTATATATGTATGTGTGATGGGTGATCTTTATGTTGCCTCCTATCGAGTTTGCATGAAATGGGCTGTTATTTTCTATTATTTTCCTTACTAAATGAGGCTGTATGTAGTTCTTGTTAGAACCTGTGTCTAGTAGTATTTTAAGAATTTCTCCGCTCCTTGTTCTACATTCGAAGTAAGGAAGCGAAGAAGTTTTCATTCTAAAAAATGTATATCTGTTGGGTCTAGGATTTCGGGTTGGTTCTGATTGTAGTTGAGAGAGTTCTGGTCAAGAATATGGTGGTATGTTGGTTCTTCAAGAGGATTGCAGAATTGGGGCCTTCCGGCTGTATCTGAGAGCAGTTTATATGGAAATTTCTTTGAATTTTGCGGGGTGGATTCGTAAAATTCGAACTTGGTCCTTCCTGTCGTTTTCCGGCATACTTGAAGTTCGGTCTATTGGCATAATTTATTGCGTTTGTTCTAATACTTTGGTCTATGTCCATTGGTTCCGGTTTTGGTAATGGTTTTTGCGCTAGAGGTCTTGGGGGTGGATTGTTGTAAGAATTATATTGTGGATTGTTATAGGTGTTATACTTTGGGCTGTTGAATGGTTGATAGGTGCGTTGCGCGAATTGTTGTGGGCGGTATGCGTTTGGCGAAAACGCTTGTTGTGTGCGTGGCATATATGCGAGCTCTGGGTGAAAATATTGTTGAGAGGGTTGTGTATAGACTTGTCTTTGGAAATTTTGGTGTTGTGGCTTTGGGGGAAGTTGTGGTCTATCCATTCTGTAGGGTGTATTGTAATTGTTCGCGTGTGTGGTTCTAAAATTTTGGTTTTCTAGCTTCATGCAAAGGTGCAGAGCTTCTGGCAGGTCGGCAGGTTCTTTCATACCAAGCAATTTGGAGAGGTCTCCTGAAAGTCCTCGTACGAATGTATCGAGGGCTGTCTCCTCATAGGTTCGAGAAAGAATTTGTATTGATTCTTCGCTCATCTCCATACAGGCGATTATGTTAAGAATTAGTGACAGATGTGCGTATACTTGCGAATAGAAGCTTTGTACCGATCGACGTCCTTGGATAATGCACGTCATTTGATATTCCAATGTACTTAAATCTCTTTTATCCGCGTAATGCGTTGTTAAGCATTTAGAGATCGCTGTCCAATTCAACGGTGTGTTGTAAGATTTGAGTACCGCGTCGGCCTTACCAACTAATTTATTCCTAATTACGTTTAAGATTCCAAAATATTTTGGAGTGCCTATCAAATTTTCATAGATTTTGAGGATGCGCTCAACGCTTTTCCTCCAACTGCTAAATTCGGTGGGGTTTCCGCTAAATTCTATAAGTGACCTGACAACGTCTGGGATTTTGTCCATATCTGAAAGATTGTTCCTATAACGTTCGTCAATCGTTTGGTCCACTATGGGTGCTGAATCATGTCATTCTTAATTATACTTTGTATTATGTTTCGTCCATCTGTGAGTAGTAATTGACCTAGTAGTTCTCTTACTTGATTTGCTAAATCGGGTTGTGCAGGATTTGCTACGTTGTGTGCAATTGGATTAGGTGAGGATAGTACTGGTGGCCTTATGAGATTATTTGGATTTGCCATTTTTTTCTTCCCTTTTACTTATTTGAGGATTACGAAATATTTAAAAAAAAATTCTATTTATTATTTTATTTTCGCTAAAACTAATATTTCCTATTTTTTCGTTGTTAACCCTTCTAGGAAAGGTAGCTTTTCTACTCTGGAGGGTCCGGGGGAATCGCAGAGTTAAGCGTTGTTATAGGTTTTTATTTATTTTTAGTTACTGGCTGTACGAGCCTTTTGTTATTTAATTTATAATTTATAAATCTCTGGAGGGTCCGGGGGAATTGCAGAGTTTTTATTTGTTATAAGCTGGAGGGTCCCCCCGAGGTGGTGAATCGCAGCTTTAGTTTTTGTAAATTATTGGCTGTACAAGCCGTGTTTTATATTCTAAGATTTTAAATATGTACCTAAATCTAGTTTATTTGATTCGAACTATGTATTCGGAGAAACCAAAAGATGAAAGATATTGTCTTCTTATTTTATAACAAGATCTAGTAGTGCTTATTTTTAGATAAATTTATTAATATAATATCTATTTGGTTAAAGTTTATTAATATGGTATTTATTTAGCCAAGTTTGTTAAATTTATTAAATTTGTCTCTTGTAAACTGAATTTAGAATTATATATTTACATTTGAAATGTAACGTGAGCATTTATTTATTTAAAACAAAGGTGTTCAAGAATATTTTTATTTTGTTTGGGTTATCGATTTACTTACATTAATAATATTTTGAGTCGCATATTAATTAAGGCTTCTGCTTTCCGGGCTGGCTGTCCTATGACGTCCTGTTTGGATTCGTTTATTATCCTACTGAGGGGCCTTTATTTCCCGTGATGCTGCCTTGTTGTGTTCCTCGGGTGGAGTGTTGTATTCTGGGTAGCACTTTCTGCTTTACCCGTGGTACTATAGCACTGTAGTATGTGGCACTGTAGAACTGTAGTTTATAGCACTGTTGTACGTAGCACTGTTGAACTGTTGTTTATAGCACTGTTGAACTGTAGCACCGTTGAACTGTAGTATGTAGCACTGTTGTACGTAGCACTGTTGAACTGTAGTTTGTAGCACTGTTGAACTGTAGCACCGTTGAACTGTAGTATGTAGCACTGTTGAACTTTATGTGATATTGTTCAATTCAGGTAGCACTTCCTGCTTTACCTGTTGCACTATATGCGTTATTGTTCAATTTAGGTAGCACTTTCTGCTTTACCTGTTGCACCAAGTTACTATATCCACGCGAAGGAAACACTTTCTTTTAGCTCGGGTGCCAATTATTCATCCTTCCACTTAAACGTGGAAAAAAACAAATTTTTTTAAAGTTTGATTATGTTTTATTGAACTCTACTTTACGACTACTTAATACTAACAATTATATCTTACTTTATACCTATCAATAATTTATGGTCACATTGCACTTCAATGTGACCGTATTTAAACTTGGCTGCGCTGTCGTTGTAACTCTGCTGTGGTGTTGTTGTTAATTTTCGCAATTTGTTATTTTGCGTTTCCTGTTGTTGAATTAATGCAGACATGTCGTCAGCAATGTTGGTTTATTAATTTTATTTGAACTTTGTGTTTTATTCGCTTGTGTTTCCGTGCTTGTTTTATTGCTGTGTTAGCTAGATTTTGGTGTTAACCAATTTGGTGTTAACTTATATACTGTGCTGTCCACACCACAAGTTATGTGTTGTACTACTTGCAATGCACTACACGCAAGATGCTAGCTCTGTAGGGGAATTCCCTGATATTGTCATAGAAGGAGCTAGTTGTAACTCGAACAAATAGGTTAGGGATAAAATAGGTTTCTATTGAAAATCAAACAATAAGAAATTGCTGTACATTTTCCTTTGGCACAACGCAAGCAACTTTTAAGAGCAATTTTAGATGTGAGGAAATTACTAGTGGTTTTGAAGTATTTCCTTTAGTATGGTCAGTGCTTACGAAGATGATTCGGAGAGCAGCCTAGGCGGCGGAATAGTGCAGTTCGCAGAGCTGCTGAAAACAGAAGTGGCTACTGTTATTGACAGCAAGATACAGTAGCCTCTGGAACAGGAATATTATAAACTTTTATTAAATAATTCTTAAGAATCGTGTTTCCCAAACTTAGAATTGCTTTGCGAATCATCTCACTTTGTGAATATAGAGCATGACTTGCTTAAAGAAGTCGATATTGAAGGTATTATCTCTAAATTTGCCTAAAATAAATACAGAAAAGTTTAAGTTCTTAAGCAATTCTGTCTTGAATTACACAACACCCGTGTCTTTAATACATTTTTATAGTTGGAGCATTATAATTAATAATAAAACATTTTCAACAAAAAGTAAAATAATTAAAAAAATTGCATTTTATTAACAAGCGATTTAGACAACATTAAAGACATAAAAAAAAGGTGCGTGGAGTCCCGCGACCGCGAGTCACGCGGAAGAAGTTATACTATACTTCTTAGTGATATTCCAAGAAATGCATATCATTTTGTATGAACGAAACTAGCGAGAGGGAAAGGATAAAAATATGGTGGAGTGACCAACACTTTCTTAAATTCACATTTTATAAATTTACTATGCACATTTTATGCACATTTTATAAAGCAAAGTCTAAATCAATTATCATTTCTGGGTTCTGACAGATTGATATTTATAATATTTACAATTGGATTATGATAACTAAAATACGATATGAAATGTCTTTTTATCTATATTTCTCGCGAATACCGCATCAATAGTCGTACCTCCTTTTGTCGTAGGAACATTTCTTCCATTGATCATTTCTAATGAAAATTTCTCTCTGAGGAAGGCCAGTAGCTGAACCAGCTTCTGGCAATAAGAAATTTACATTGAAATCTCCCGCAAGGAGTACCGGTTGTTCGCTATACTCTACTGGTTCTCCGATAATATCTGCAAAAGCTTGCGAACCTGCAGTTGACAACGGTATTAAAGCTTTACCGATGAACAAGTTTATATCTCTCATCGATGAATTTGGTGATATATGTATAAATGGCAATTAAATTCAATTTTTTACTATTATGATTATCGCTAGGGTTCTTTTTGCATTCTACCGCACACAAATCGCCAATTCTTGTTGATGTTGATATCGTCACATCAGCATCACTCGCGTACGGAGCCTTTATATCTCAATGAGGAGTGAGAATATGATACTTGTCTTGCTCACTGTGATAAATAGCAATGCCTGAATTTCTTGTTTCATTTCATTGAAATCTTACAACGAAATCAAAATTTGGTACGGATACAGGAGGCTCGTTGTCGTTCATAAATGTTTCTGATAACATCAAGATGTTTGACTGTTTAAACACTCTATCTGAAAAATCATCAACATGAGCACGAAGACTTTGACAATTGAATGATATTATTGATAAACATTTTCTTGTGCTAAGAAACTCGAATAATTATTTTTTTAAGGTGATAATAATGTAAACTACTCTCTCTAATATTCCGCAGCTGTTTTCCTCTTCCTCGATTGACTGCCAGCTATCATTTCCAATTTCTCCTTTTCCCGCTCTGCCTGGTATTCACGACAATATTTTGCTGTTTTCCCTCCTCTTAAAACACGGGCTGCCTGTCTTTTTCCACTGTAAAATCAATTTAAAATCAAACCATTAAAATTTTTGCCAATCCAATTGATATTAGTTTCAAGAGCACAAGTTTAATGCACAAGGTGCATCTATTACGGACAATTGAAATATTTAAGAGAAACTTACCATCACATAACCTGAAATCCGCTGTGTTATGCGTATTATCACTGTAACTTATTTTATTGTTTGTTTAAGTCACTATTCACTGTATACTTATACTACGAATAATACGTCATAATTGTATAGAATACGAATTAATTAGTAAATAAACACTGTCTTCAGAAATGATCCTGTGAAGTCTTAACATTTCAACGGCTAACGCAGAGTATTTCAACAAAAAGTCACACAAAATAGTTGAGAATTCGCAGAAATGAAACAGAAACGAAAGAAAAATAATGCACAAGCATACAAACATACATATGCGTACTGTACTCATTATATATATACTTCACTTATTGACTGCATTATTATAAATAATTATTTGTATAAAACCTTGGAATTTATTCATTAAAATCACCACTCAGAAGTCGTTTTATCCGTTGTATAGCAGAACCAGTGAAAAACATAGAATCGTGGCCCGAGTCAGCTAATACGACCTATCTTATGGGCTCGCTCTCTTCTCTCTTTGACGTGGGATGACGTGAGAATCCACGACATTTGGATTTTTGCCGCAGAAACGTGGCAGCTGATTGCTCTCACAACGCAGGGTTGCCAATATCGATATACTGCAGTAATAATCAACTTTTATAATTCAATCTGTTCAATGTGTTTGAAGGTTTCTTAAAATAACTCAATATCAGAGTCGAATGCTATTATTTATAAATATACAAACTATTTTTAATAGTTTGTTTTCAGTTTTGATATTTGATATTGTAAAAAATTGTAGTTGAAAACATAGATTGTGCTCAAAACTATATACGCGTATTAGGCAATGGCAACATTGTTCAAATGAAAGCAAACAAAGATGGCTGCTTCCTGCGTTTTTCCTACGTGCTCAACTGTGCACACATTTTGCTCGATAAGGAAGGAAAAGGAAGGAAGGGAGTAGCGTTTTTGACTGGTTCTGCTAGTAACCGAGCGATCATCGAAGAAACATCATTTCTAATATGCCACAAGACAAAATTAGAAATGAAGTTCATAAACCTCACGCTGTCAGATAAAACGATATACCTCCTCATCGCGGGTGCTAATACTCTCGATTTGCAAAGAAAGTAAATGAAGACTGACTACAGAAATGATCCTGTAAAGTATAGTCTTAACTAGAGATGGCAAATATTTGAGTACATGTGACTTTATCACTGCTACTTAAAAATTACTGGTCACAGCTGTGACAAGTTTTCTAAAGTAGCAGTGACAGGAATTAACGAACAAAGTAGCAGTCACAATATCACATGAAAAATTGCTGTGACTGTGACGAAATAGCATTCACCGTGGAATATAAAAAATTGCGACTGTGACAAAGTAGTAGTCACAGTATCACATGAAAAATTGCGACTGTTGCAAAATAGCATTCACAGTAGCCTTGTTAATTCGTTAGTCGTTATTCGATAGTTTTTTTTTTACATGTATTTTGTTTTTGTAAAATTAACAGACTATCGTTCTACCGAGTAACGAACTATTCATCTGGCAAGCTTGATAATTGATTCGTTACTCGGTAATATCACATCAGCTGTTCTCCTGCACCTCTGTACATCAATTTAAATTTCTTACCAGTAATAAATTTGATCTGCTCCACATAATTTTCAGTTAAATGACTGACAATTTTTGATTTTGCACTTTGTTGAGGCATTTTTACTCCTTAATAAAATTGAATCAGCTGTTTCGGAATAAAATTTACCATACTACAGAGATAGAACTAATAGCGGGATTCTGTAACCAGTCTCTAGTCTCTATTTGAGACATTTTGAGACAAAGTATCAATTTGATACTAGTTACTATTCACTAAACAGTCTCTAGCGTTAGTCTCAAAATATTGAGACATGGTAGTTAGCTGGTCACAAAACTAAAAAGAACTCTTGCTGCCATTTTCAATGTACTGAATAGAGAACATCAGAGATATTAATCGATTGTCGTTTTTTTACATTTTGTAAGCAATTCAAACACGAAAAGGTTAAAAGGAAATAAATTTTACATAAATTTCGTAAATATTATGAAACAAAGTCAATATATATTTTTATTTTTATTGATAATTATGTTTTTTGACTATGTTATAGAAAAGTTAATATTTGTTATCGACATATTTATTATCATTCAAGTGTAAAAACATCTCTGAATAATGAAATGTAATAGATTTTGAGACTTTCACTTACAGAATAGCAAAATCGTCTCAAGTCTCAAAAATTGTCTCTAACTCAAAACCTCAAATTTAGAGGCTTGATACTGTCTCACGTTACAGAACCGCACGGTAAAAGTATGTTCATAGTTAAGCCTTTTAACTAAGTATCAACTAACGAATTACCAAATTAACAGGATTCGGTCTGAATACCCCTAGTGTAACATAAAAAATTGCGACTATGACCAAATAGCGATCACCGTGGAACATAAAAAATTGTGGCTGTGATGAATTCATATTTAATAAAACTCTGAATTTTCTTCAATTTTAGATAAGTATAAATTGGTTAACATATAAAAAGCTAACTTATTTTTAAACGGGTAATACTTATGTACAAATTAAATTTATTACAGAAACCTCAATGCTGTAGTAAAGCCAATTATAAAACTTTTAATCTTAAAATTGCGTCAATTTATATATGTAGTAATTTAAAAAAACTTATAAAAAGTATTTTATAAGTAACGAAATATTTTTAAAAGCATGTTTTCGTTTACTTTAAATAGTTTCTATTGAGTATCCTTATATTGAAAAAAACACCTTCAGAGAATATATTTATTGTGACTTTAAAAATGTGCGCCTTAAAAAACAACGGATATTTACATTAATTTTTGTACGAAACGGTTACAAATCAGTTTGCTTATACTTAATAAAAATTAAAGATGTCTGTGTCAAAAAGAACTAAAACGAGTTATGTGTGGCAATTTTTTAAAGAAGTAGATGCTGTTTTCGGAAAATGTGATATTTGTAAATGCAAAATATCATATAAAACGTCAACATCAAATTTAAAAAACATATGGAACGGAGGCATCCTACTGTTCGATTGGAAATGGTAATATAATTTTGAATTTATTATCAAATTGGTATTGTGAAAATATTTTTGCAGTAGGAAATTACGCCAACGCCGCAAAATGCGCCTGTTACTTTTGAAGGGGATATTCCATCCACTTCGACTGCATTACCAAAGCCTTTAACAGAAACTAAGATTTTAAATGTCGCGCGGCTAAAATCAAAAAGTGAAATAACAAGCAAGTTATTGCAGCTGTTTAAAGTAGATTTGCAACCTTTCTCTATAGTTAAGGACAAAGGTTTTCGGGAATTTGTAACAGCCCTAAATCCATCTAATGACATTCCTAGCAGACGTGTGATTACAAAACCAATGATTCCTGTATTGTATGAGAAATATAAACATAAGATGTGAGAAATGATTAGGAGCGGAGAAAAGTTTTGAATCACCACTGATTGTTGAACATCGCGGAACACGTCTAGTTTCATTGCTGTAACTGCACATTATGTCTCCGAAAATTTTGAACTAACGTCAGTGCTTTTATCGTCATCCCAACTGAGGCAAAATCATACAGCTGAAAACTTAGGTAAGGCGATACAACAAATGGTAAGTGATTGAAAAATTAACGACAAAATATTGCTAGCTGTGTTGGATAATGCTAGTAACATAAAAAGTACTATAATTAATAAGTTAGGTTGGATATATGACTCACACAATTAATTTAATTGTAAAACAAGGATTACGCATTCTTGAAGTAGAACAAGTACTGACTTGCTTTGTGCAAAATTTGTAAACCATTTAGAGATGCCACAGTAAGCATTAGTGGTGAAACATATTGCACAGGTTCGCAGGTAATACCAATCGCAAATGGTCTATTAGATGTGTATAGACACTTGCGAACTGAAACATTTTCAAACACTATACAAAAAGTGATTGACATTTTTTTAAATGGAATTAGGGAACGTTTTAGCAGTTTACAACATAGTAATACACTTACAGTAGCTACTTTTCTAGACCCCAGATTCAAATTAGTGGCGTTGACAGCAGCTCATAACACAAAAAAACTTATAAAACGTTATCTTATAGATATGCAAAGGGGAAAAATAGAAAAATCAGTATCAATATGGAGTTCTTCCTTCCGGTTCTACAGTTTCATTTGCGCAAATAGCTAAAAAAAGGCCATACAAATACAATGAAAAAAAGTAGTCCGTTATCCCAAATCTTGGATAAACTAAATGAGCAAGAGAAACTATTTAAGTCCTTTAATCAGTAATCCAGTAACTCTTTGACAATAATGCTATGGAACGCTAATGGTCTTTCCAAAAGTAAGAATGAATTAGAAGTTATTCTACACGACAGAAATATTGATATATTTCTATTATCTGAAACGCATTTTACGAACCAATCATTTGTAAAATTTAAAAATTACGAATTATATCACACGCCACACCCGGCAAACTCAGCACGAGGAGGGAGTGCTATAATTATCAAAAGCAATATTGAACACAGCGAGGAAGACCCGATTTAGATAGAAGAAATTCAAGCTACAACAATTTCAGTTAAATTGCACAATTACCCATTGTATCTTATTGCTCTGTATAGTCCACCTAGACAATATATAAAAACAGAAACGTATATGAAGTTATAAAAAAAATATGACGGACATCATTGGTGGCGATTATAACGCAAAACACACTCATTGGGGATCTCGTTTAACTACAACCAAAGGTCGAGAACTTCTCAAAGCTACACAAGCAGTTGGATGCAATTTTGTTTCTACAGGAAGACCCACTTATTGGTCTACAGATAGTCAGAAAGTGCCAGACCTTCTGGACTTCTTTATAATCAATAAAATACCGAAACTCAATTTATGTATAAAAGATTGCTCAGACCTAAGCTCTGACCATTCTCCATTGCTGCTAACTCTGTATGAAAAGCCAATTCTTTCGGCAGTCAAGCCAACGTTATGCAATAAACAGACTAATTGGAATAAATTTAAAAATATATTGAATAAAGTCGACCCAAAGCTTAAGCACATATCGACTGGTACTGAGTTGGACTGTGAGGTTGAAGAATTCACAAAAATAGTTCAAAATGCTGCGTGGAAGAGTACAGAAAATACCCTCGTGAATCTAAGTAGTACTAAATACCCGAAACACATCTTAGAAAGTATCCATAAAAAGCGCAACCTTCGACGGAGATGGCAGCAAACTAGATCCTCTGCTCTCAAAACTGAGCTTAACAAATGTACAGCGAAACTAAGAGCACAAATTAAAGAGTTTAAAAATTTTTCATTCAAAACTTATCTGGCTAAACTCACAGCTGATAAATCCACCGACTATTCACTTTGGAAAGCTGCAAGAAATATTAATAAACAAATAAAACATGTAGCACTATTAAAACTAAACGAAACTGCATGGGCCAAAACGAATGAACAGAAAGCTGCCGTATTCGCAAATCATTTGAGAAACACATTTACGCCTACTATTCAAAAAATTAAAAATCTTGTCGGGAATACAAGACTCAAAAAAGCACCTGGATACGATTTAATAACTGGAGAAATATTACGCAAATTACCAAAGAATTGTATAAAAAAACTTGTAAACATTATAAACAGTGCTTTATGCTTAAGACACGTGCCATCGCTTTGGAAAGTATCTGAAGTCATAATGATACCCAAGCCGGGTAAGCCAGTACACGCTGTTACATCGTATAGACCAATCTCGCTACTGCCAGCCTTATCTAAAATCTTTGAGAATGTACTCATAAATAGGCTCAAACCAATAATCGCTCATAAAAACCTAATACCAACACATCAATTTGGCTTCTGTGACCACCATTCAACAATTGACCAGGTACACCGAATTGTTAATTTCGTTGAAAATACAATCGATAAAAAGAACGTTTGTACGGCGGCCTTTTTGGACGTCTCTCAAGCTTTTGACAAAGTTTGGCTCACGGGTCTACTGCTCAAATTGAAATACATGCTACCCAAACAATTTTGTGAAATAATTGCTTCGTACTTAAAAGATAGATACTTCCGCATTAAACAAGAGGATGCATATTCAAACTTGCAACCGATAGAAGCCGGTGTTCCCCAGGGAAACGTGTTGGGGCCAATGCTTTACTTGCTTTTTACCAGTGACCTCCCGTCTGATTCTAGTTATATGACAGCGACATTTGCGGATGACACAGCTTTGTTAGCAGCTGGAGAGTCAACTTCAGTATCTAGTCGACGAGTGCAGACAGCAGTTAACGCAATTACTAAGTGGGCATCTAAGTGGCGCATCAAATTAAACGACACCAAATCAATTCATGTTGACTTTACCTTGAAAAAGCCGGCATATTGTCCAATTTATATAAATAGCATTCCTATACCACACCATAACAGTGCTAAGTACCTAGGTATCACCTTAAATGCTAAGAGCATGTCAAAAAAAGGAGCGAGCTTGATATGAAATTGGCAAACTTTACCACCTAGTTGGCAGGAAATCTAAGCTATCAATACAAAACAAACTGTTATTATATAATCAAGTCTTAACGCCAGTTTGGACCTACGGAGCCCTACTGTGGGGTTACTCAAGTCAAAGCTGTATTGCCAGGATTCAGCGCTTTCAAAGTAGTACCTTACTTTAGTTAATGCTCCTTGGTACATTAGATCTACTGACCTGCACCGTGATTTAGGCGTGAATTCAGTGATAAATGAAATATCCAAAAAGTCTGACGAACTGAAGCTAAGACAGCACGCTAATGAGGAAGCCTCCAGACTCATCGAAACTTCTGGGCGCGAAATCCGGTTGAAACGCAAGAAGTCTTCCGATCTAGTAAGACAACAGTAGCAGCAAATGTATTTCTTAATATTTAGCTTTTAAGTATCTCTCTTAATTAATTAGACTAGAATTGTTGTTAGTATTTTACTTTTATATACTAGGTACAATGTAAAATAATAATAATAAAAAAAAATATGGAGTTCTTTCGATAAATACGGAAATGATGATAAACCACATAGTAGCGTAGAAGCAAAAGCCATTATTGAATTTCAGCGCTATTTGGAAGATGGCCTGGTTTCCCGTAGTTGCGACCCATTTCAGTGGTGGCTTGAAAATAAATACAGATATCCCAAAATGGCAGAATTAGCCAAAAAGTATTTATGTGTTTTAGCTTCCTCCGTTCCTTGCGAGAGATTTTTTTCCAAAGCGGGACAAATTGTATGTGATCGTCGGTCAAGATTAAGCGAAAGGAATACTGAAATATTGTTGTTTTTGAATACACTAGATTCCAGCATAAGAAGATTCATCAAGCTACCTGGCAGTCTCCGGATCGAAAAACCACCAACCAGACCGATCATGTTGTGATAGACGGAAGACACGTCTCCAGTGTTTTAGATGTGCGTGCGCTCCGAGGTCCTAACATCGACTCGGACCACTATCTTATTGCAGCCAAGACTCGCACCCGCCTCTGTGCAGCAAAAAACGCACGCCAACAAACACAAGGAAGGTTCGACGTCGAGAAGCTGCAATCACAACAGACAGCCGAACGATTTTCTACTCGGCTTGCACTCCTGCTCTCTGAGAGCACTCGTCAACAACTCGGTATAAGGGAACTGTGGGACGGCATTTCAAACTCCTTACGTACAGCTGCAACTGAAACCATTGGTTTTTGGAAAGTGCAAAAGAACAGCTGGTACGACGAGGAGTGCCGTGTCGCAGCGGAGAGAAAACAGGCTGCCTACCTCGCAACGTTACGATCGACCACAACACGTGTGGGATAGGATAGATACCAAGAGTTGAAGAGGGAGGCGAGACGCATTTGTAGACAGAAAAAGAAAGAGGCCGAAATGCGTGAGTACGAAGAGCTTGATAAGCTCGCCGACATGGGTAATGCTCAAAAATTCTACGAAAAGATGCGACGACTTAAAGAAGGTTTCAAGACCGGAGCATACTCTTGTAGAACCCCCAAAGGTGATCTAGTCACCGATGACCAAAGCATACTTAAATTACGTAGGGAACACTTCTCCAGCCTGCTGAATGGCAGTGAACGTACATCGTCAGGAGAAAGCTAACCCGATTCCTCAATCGATGACGATGGAGCAGACGTTCCATTGCCCGACCATGAAGAGGTTTGAATAGCAATTGCCCGCCTGAAGAACAACAAAGCGGCAGGGGCCGACGGATTGCCGACCGAGCTATTCAAACACGGCGGCGAAGAACTGATAAGGAGCATGCATCAGCTTCTTTGCAAAATATGGTCGGACGAAAGCATGCCCAACGATTGGAATTTAAGTGTGCTATGCCTCCTCAACATCGCGTACAAGGTTCTATCAAGCGTATTGTGTGAAAGATTAAAGCCCATCGTCAACAAACTGATTGGACCTTATCAGTGTGGCTTTAGACCTGGCAAATCAACAACCGACCAGATATTCACTATGCTCCAAATCTTGGAAAAGACACGTGAAAGGAGAATCGACACACACCACCTATTCGTCGATTTCAAAGCTGCTTTCGACAGCACGAAAAGGAGCTGCCTCTATGCCGCGATGTCTGAATTTGGTATCCCCGCAAAACTAATACGGCTGTGTAAACTGACGTTGAGCAGCACCAAAAGCTCCGTCAGGATCGGGAAGGACCTCTCCGAGCCGTTCGATACCAAACGAGGTTTCAGACAAAGCGACTCCCTATCGTGCGACTTCTTCAATCTGCTGCTGGAGAAAATTATTCGAGCTGCAGAACTTAATCGAGCAGGTACAATCTTTTATAAGAGTGTACAGCTGCTGGCGTATGCCGATGATATTGATATCATCGGCCTCAACACCCGCGCTGTTAGTTCTGCTTTCTCCAGACTGAACAAGGAAGCAACGCAAATGGGTCTGGCAGTGAACGAGGGCAAGACGAAATATCTCCTGTCATCAAACAAACAGTCGTCGCACTCGTGACTAGGCTCTCACGTCACTGTTGACAGTCATAACTTTGAAGTTGTAGATAATTTCGTCTATTTAGGAACCAACATTAACACCACCAAGAATGTCAGCCTGGAAATGCAACGCAGGATTACTCTTGCCAACAGATGCTACTTCGGACTGAGTAAGCAATTGAAAAGTAAAGTCCGCTCTCGACGAGCAAAAGCCAAACTCTATAAGTCGCTCATAGTTCCCGTCCTGCTATATGGTGCAGAGGCTTGGACGATGACAACAACCGATACGACGACATTGACATAGTTCAGCGAATTAAAAGACAGCGGCTACGCTGGCTAGGTCATGTTGTCCGGATGGATGAAAACATTCCAACTCTGTATTCGACGCAGTACCCGCCGCGGGAAGCAGAGGAAGAGGAAGACCTCTACCCAGTTGGAAGGACCAAGTGGAGAAGGACCTGGCTTCGCTTGAAATATCCAATTGGCGCCACGTAGCGAAGAGAAGAAACGACTGGCGTGCTGTTGTTGACTCGGCTATAATCGCGTAAGCGGTGTCTACGCCAGTAAACAAGAAGAAGAATATTTTGGCCTTCTTTTCCATTTAATGTAAATATTTTTAACACTATTTAATTTTATCTTTTATGTATATACTTTGTATTTGGTGATTTTCTAAAAATGAATTTACTATGTTAATTTCTGTTTATTCTAATAAATATGTACATTGGCCTATGTCTGTTACAATTTTTATTCTAATCACAGTCACAGTTTAAAATCACTGCTACTACAAAGTCACAGTCACAAGTAGCAGTGTTCCTTAAAAGTCACAACATCGCCCATCACTAGCATTGTATAAACCTACAAGTAACCAATCCTTTATTTTTCACTAACACATACGCAAAAATCTACTACAAATTAGGCACTTGGTATGGGTTGCCCCTAAATATTCTACTACAAATTAGGTACTTGGTTTGGGTTGCCCCCAAACATTCTGCTACTAATTAGTCACTTGGTACGGGTTGCCCCTAAATATTCTACTACTAAAACGTTCAAATGCCTCAAACCTGCTATTGTGTGTTGCCGTGTTAGGTTTTAAAATTTATAACTTTAACAATATTTTTATAAAATATTCAAATATTTTTCTATTATTTACATTCCTAAATATTAAATTTAATCAGTTTTGACCAAAATATTAATTATTGTATCAATATATTATTAAATGTTTCCAATTTTATAAAAAAATATTTATGTAATATTTGTGTAAAAACTATGTATTTCGTACAACCGTGTAATGTGTCAAATCATTTCAACGGACATTTTTTTAAGCTTAAAGGTTGGTATCCAGCTCTCAAGTAATTGCTCAAGAAAAAAAATACATTATTTCTCAAGTAATCTTGACAGCTGGTTACGCATTGTGAATGCGAATTTAGAGCAAGCCACATTAGAAGAGCAAGAGAGAATAAACAAAGAAAACAAACTTTGTACGTATTATGTATGTATGTATGTAGTAACATAAATATCTTCATTGCTATTTAAGGAATATTGTTGATAATTGGTAAGGTGTATACAACATTTCAAAATGAAATATACTTCATAATAATGATTTTAACTAATTTATGATGATTTTAACGATTTACTTTGAATTTCTTTCAAGAAACAATTGTTGATTTCATGTTCCTTCGCAAAACCAGGTTTGCCATATTCGCATTTTATTGAAAAAAGGTATTAAAAATTAGTACTAAATTTCTTTAGAGCTGCATACTAGCACAAGTAAATTTATCGCAGGAAAGTTACTTGACCGTTTCTTAAGCGTTTTTTATATGAAGTTTTTACATTTCTTGACAGGGGCTTAAGAAAGCTCAGGAAAATTTAAATAGTTATTTTAAGTTTGTTTTTAGTAAAAATTAAATCATCATTCAAAGAGATATTCAGCGTATGTAAGTATAGCAACATTAATTAATTAAATTTGTTAATATTTGTTGTTTGATTTTGTATAGGATGCCTTGCAGAAAGTGTGTTGCTGGTTGCAATTTGGGGGTGCCGCTGTATCCCCAGAGGTGGTGAGGAAGAGCAATAAATATCCAATAAACTTTTTTTTCAAAAATATTCTTGAAAGTTTTCATTAATGTTTTCCGTTACAAATACTTTTTCACAAAAAAGTTGATCTACTACATTTATTTTAATTACATCTCTGTGCCTAAAAAAGGCAGAATTCGATCAGGTGATCTCAGCTGTGAAAAATTCTTGGAAAACAGCTGATTCTTTTATTACTTGTAGGGTTATACAATTATCACTAGTCTTAACTCTCCAGCGGCCAACGCAGAGTATTTCAACCAAAAGTCACACAAAATAGTTGAGAATTCGCAGAAATGAAACAGAAACGAAAGAAAAATAATGCACAAGCATACAAACATACATATGCGCACACATGTGAATATGTCACTAAAACAAACATTTAAACATTGTTCTACAAAAACAACAATATCATAAGCATGGCAACATTGTGTTGCTGGTAGAAAATCCGAGCTGTGTCACCGCTTCCCTTGCTGCTCGAACATCTTCGCAGACAAGGTTGCGCAAATATACATCTATCGCACCTTTTCCGAACTCGTATAAGAAGTATAACTTCAAAAAAACTTCAATTTGATGATATTATATTACAACAAATAGAAATTATAAACTTCATAGATGAAGTTAAATACCAAAACCAGCAACAATACATAAATATAAGTTTATATACAATATCAATCATAATTATACTCAGGCTTTCGATAATCATCTTTTGTAAAAATAAAAGAAAAAATTTTAAAATTGCTAATGTGATATCCCAGGAGAGAGCTCAATCAAGGGGGGAGGTGTTACGTCGACGTCTATGCCAACCACGATATGCATGACCGATATGAATACAACTGCAGTCCATAAGAACTGCCAAAACGAAATAATGCCGACATCAACGTTACCGACCTACCCCAAACTACTTAAAGTCAACTGGCAAACTTAAAATTTTTAGCATTTTTTTTATCGCAATACACGAAATATTCATATCATATTTCGAAACAAACTAGGGCACTTACAGTAGATCACATTGCATTTCCGTTGCACATTTCTTCACATCCTTTATATGTTGAAAAGAATATTGCAACAACCAAAGACAAAGAGCAATTAACGTCACAATAAATAGTGCAACTACAAGTGGTTGCGCCATTATAACAAATAAAGAAAAAGATGAAGAAAGAAAATATTGTATTAGAATGTAAGACCTAACTTAAGCAAAATCAGCAGTACTTACGCCGCCTCTACGGACTTCGAGCTTCGTACAATATCTCTTTGTTAATTGCTCAAAAAGGCAAACCACATAACATCGGAGAAGAGTTAATATTGCCAGCAATAAATGAAGTAATAACTACTGTGATTCATAAACCGGCCGCAGATATTATCCGAAAAATTTCTTTGAGTAATAATTCTGTGCAAAGACGAATTGATTAAATGGCTGAAAACATTGAAGAATCATTGTGCGATCACCTGAGGACAAGTCAATTCTTAATTCAGCTCGATGAGTCCACTTTACCAACTAATGAAGCATTGTTGTTGTCTTACGTGAGGTTTATTAAAGATGAGAAAATATGTGAAGAACTATTATTTGCCAGAAATTTAGAGACCGATACAAAAGGCGAAACCATATTCAATATATTGGAAAAATTTTGCGATGAGAAAGAGATTCCTTTGAAAAATATTATTTCAATTGCTACGGATGGCGCTCCGGCTGACAGGGTGCCAAAAATTGGCAGTTTCATAGCGTACTTAAAAAATTAAATTCCAGATGTCCTTGGTGTCCATTGCGTTATTCATAGGCAACATTCAGTTGCTAGAAACTTAATTGAAAAACTATTTAAATCACTGCAATATATCATCAAAGCGGTCAATAACATCCGCAACAGCTCTTTGAATGATAGATTATTTCATCAGCTTTGTGTTACCAAGGAGGAGGCGAGGATTTCAACCGTTTGTTGTTTCATACTGAAGTTCGGTGGCTATCAAGAGGCAATTGTCTGACTCGATTTTACAAGATGTTTGAATCTGTTATAGAGTTCTTGGAAACTAAAGATACAGAATTGCAGGACAAAGAATGATATAGCTTACATGACAGACCTGTATAAATTGTTCAACGATATGAATCTCCAACTGCAAGGCGATAAACTAAATTTAATTAAAATAAAAAACGTCGTTGCTGCTTTCGCAGTCAAAATGCTTCTACACAAAAAGAATCTGGGCAAACGTGAGTCTCACAATTTTCTGAATTTATCAGTATCATGCAGTAACAACGAATTTTTTGCCTACTGCCAAGATTTGGAAAACCTCCAAATTGACTTCACCGAACGATACCAGGACATTTTGAACTTGGAAATACCAGACTGGGTGTTGGATCCGTCAACACAGCAATGTCACTTCAGCTGGAAGAACTTATAGAATTGACAACAAACGAGGAAATAAAAATCAAGTTCAAAAATGGTTACCAAGAATTTTGGCTACAAAACCGATCCCGCAATTGTACCCTGGATTGTGGCCAATCGTTCAACGATTCTTGATAGCATTCCCATCGTCATATT